>PVIU01003749.1:0-139024 GCA_004026605.1 Ondatra zibethicus | reverse complement strand
TTCTGGTGTTATCATGTTGCTTTTCAGATTGTTGGAGGAATTCTTGGATTGACGCCTACCCATCTCTTCCTCTGATTTCAGTCAGGGGAGTCTCAGTGGGTTGGGACCTCCCAGGACGACTTGTACACACTCACCCCTCTGGATAGCTGATCTCAGTGCAGGAAGAGGAAGTCCTGTCTGGACTTCCGATCCTTCTGTACCTCCTATCTCGGCACAGGGAGAGAGATTCCTGGGGTTCCAATGCCCCACTGAGGAAAGGGCAATCTTGCAGGGGTGGGGTGCAGCATCGTGTTGATCAAAGAGGCCTGCAGGGACCTTACCACCAGGCTTGCACAACCTTACCAGTGTGAGCCGCCTCTGATCTCAGCGCAGGAAGAGAGAGTGCTGGGGTGCCAAAGCCCCACCGAGGAAAGGGCGATCTTGTGAGGTTGGGGGGGTAGAGGTGCAGTGTCCTGTAGATCAAAGAGGCCTGGGGGGATCTTACCGCCAGGCGGGCACAGCCTTACCAGTGTGAGCCACCTCCAATCTCAGCACAGGATGAGAGCCTTTCTCATTCTTCTAACCATCAAATAAGTTGGTTGAAGACATTTTTCTTGGGAATGAATGTTCTCTCATTTTGCACATTATTTTTTCTGAGTATTATCTTTCTGCATCTCCAAAAGCCAGTTCCCAATAAAAAGACTAGAAACCATTTATACTGTTCAGAACCAACATTTCCTACTTTATAAAGCCTGATGTAAGAATAATTAAAGCATGTTGACAGCAAAATAAATACTACTGCATTGAGATTATTTTTATTGTTTATTTTTTAATTTTCTTGAGACAAGGTTTCTCTGTAGCTTTGGTGCCTGTCCTGGAACTAGCTCTTGTAGACTGGGCTAACCTTGAACTCATGGAGATCCTCCTGCCTCTGCCTTCTGAGTGCTGTTTAATTACAGTGTGTGTCTCCACTGCCCGGCTGAGATTATTTTTTAATTACAGAAAAAATATTTCCTTTCAAATCATTCAAATTGGCAAATAATTTATTTATGTAATTAAAATTTAGGATTGAGTATGAAAACTAAAGAAAATAAATTAACCAACAGCAGACAATGCACACAGAACGATTTGAGCTTTCACCCCTATTGTAGAGCTCTCTGGAGTTCATGTCTGCTTTCCTCAAGTTGTGTTCTGGTCCTGAAACAAAGGCTCTGCCCTTTTCTCCCCATCTGATGTCGTGCACTGAGAACAGAAAGGAGGGAACACCAAGTAAAATGCTCCCATAAGTACTGAGTTTTCTAGTGCTTTTACCCATGTGACCTTAGGTATTTATTTAGAGTCTTCTGTAGTACCCCAGAGCAAAAGGGAATGATAGTAATTAAGTCAATAGCTGCACATCCAAAAATAGTGCTGATGGGCGACAAAGGAGGCCCCTTTCTATTTCCTCTGTCTCTGTGCAAATGCAGACGCAGACACTGACTTCTGACCTCTCTCCAAATTTTCTAACTGAAACTCTTATTTTTTATTTCTCTGGGCCTTTAGCTGCTGATAGAGTGATAAGATTCATTAAATTGTCTGTGCAACTTTCTTTTAAACAAACATAAAATGATTTATACCCCAAGCTTTGCTTATAAAAGTTTTTATTGAGGCCAGAATGAAAGGGAATGGTCTCATTAGGGCCTTCCCTGCAAGGACCTAGGCCAATTGAACATACTAATAAGGGAAAGCCATGTTTTTGAAGGATTTTATATTTAAATGTAGAATTTCCCATTGTATAGCTCTCAAGATTATAAGCAAATTGAGTCAGAAATCTCCTCTTTGTATTCCATTAGAGTCATTACTGAAATAGAGCCGCAAAAGGTAATAGCAATAAAAGCAAATACCTTGAGGAGTATATGCAAATTCTATGCTAATATATGGTAATCCAAGTACTATGTTCAGTGGCCATAAAAATACTAAATACAGCTAATTAAGGGTAGGTAAGTTGCTGTGCTTTCTACTTCAGAGCTATATGTGAGAGGTACTATATTACTCTAATTACAGCAGTCCTGCCATCGGCAGCACATCCAACATTTTAACAGAATTTCTCATTGTGTCATTATTTGTCCATTCCACCAAATATAATCACTACTTCTCTTCTCTACTCCAGGCCTTGCATCCATGAAGTTACTGAGAAATTAAACAATAAATTCAATCCTTAACCTCAAGGAAAACAAACACTTTCCTCTGTAGAAACCTTAGACATGTCATACCCACTTAAAACTCCTCTTAGGATAAGTGCCCCCCACTAGAAGAATGGGACTCAATAATCAGCCATATTGAAAACCACACTGCTAAAGGAGCCAGGAGAAACATACAGGACACGTTGCCTTCACTGTGAAATTCAGTTCAATGCAGATCTTCCCTGTTTGAGTGCAATGACTTTTGCACAAGAGCACCGTAGAAGTCTGTCTGACTGAGAAAAAAAATGGAATTCCTTTGCATGTTGGGTAAAGTATTATGGGTATATTCACTATTGGAACAGTACTTTTTTGTATAGACTTTTTTAACCATAATTATATATATCCTTTATGAGACTTAAAAGTTAACTAAGTTAAGCTGAAAGTCCTTATCAAACCACTCTGTATTTTGTTCTTGAAGTTGATTATTTTGAGTCACTTTCTGTGCATGCTGTAAAAAGTTTCCACAAAGTTAGTGGTTTCAAACAACATATATTTCTTGCTTCATAGCTCTAAAGGTCAGAAGTACATACAGCACAAGCCTCAATGGCAAGAGTGAAGATTTCATAGAGCTACCATCCCTGTAGGTCTCCTGGAAGAAATCCTGCCTGTGTCTTCTACTTATCTAGTTCTAGACCCCACCTGCTGTCCTGGATTTCTGATGCCTTCTTCCATGTTCCAAGTCAGCAAAAGCAAGCTCTGTCCTTTTCCATGGCAGTATTTGACCTTATCTTCCACCCACCTCTTCCATTAAGGCCATTAAGATCCCACTAGGTACCCCATAATGCTACACAATTTCCCCTTCCTTAAAATCATTTGATGTGCAACTTTATTCTTATCAGAAATTTTTATTGCATTTCCTTGAAGCATAACATAGCCATATGCTGTAAGTAACTTTAGAAGAGAGGACCACTGCTCTGCCTATTTTTCCTGGCACAAGTATATAGAGAACAGATTGATATATGAACAAAGTATAGGCATACTTTTAATAATTTGCTAACTTGTCCCAGGAGATGAATACTTGTGATAGAGTTTAATAAGTGGTAAAGTAAAAAATATCGTCATGAATCATTTATAGCCCAAGGGACAAGAACCAAATTCAACAATAAACCATCACTAAAACCTACTTAAGAAAAGAGCAGTGTATTCGAATGTTAAAGAGTAAGTAATTTCTGCACAAGTAGTAGGCAAACGGAAATGAAAGGAAATTTCAAAGTGCGTGGTGTGGGGTAGGAATACAGAGAGCTCTGAGGTTCTAAAGTTGAGCAGAAGAAGTAAGGGCAAACAGGCTCTGATAAGAGCATGAATGTATAAGGAGTTCAGTGAGACACTATAGATCGTGAACAGTGGGAGGAGTCCTGTGCATATGGCACTAGTAGCTTAGCATAGCTATAATATGGAGGAGAGTTTAAGACAGAAGCATCAAGAGTTGGCCAGGACATTTAGGAGACAGCAACAGTTCTCCAAAATAGAGAATTCTGTAAATTTAAACTAATCTCGTGGTGGTGAAAGTAGAGAGGAAGAGATGGAACTGAGGGCCATGGTGAGATACAATTGAAAGGATTTGCCTAGTGATGAAATGCAGAGCCTTGGAGGGGAATGAGTCAAAAGTCTTTCTAGGATTCTGCTTTAGGGTTCAGCTGTGGTGCTATGAACCAGCATAAATGTTACAGGGAAGTAAGTCGTAGTAGACAAAGTAGAGCATTGTTTCAGTCCTGACTACGTTGACTTTGAATGCTTAGGAAAGGATAGTGAGGGTACAATTCATAGAAATCAAGTTGAAAAGAAAAGATCTAGGGTACTGACTTTATTTTAAGCTTAAAATAGCTCCACCCACATTGTAATACTAGCTTGATAATGTGGCAGTTTCTTCTCAGCAGAGAGGCATAGACAGAGAGATCCATGTCCATCAACAGATGGTGCACATGGGCACAATGGCCCATAACAGACTGATCCATGTCTAAAAGGAAAAAGCTGAGGGAGACACTAAATGCCAAGAGCAAATGACAGTTGCCTGTGTTGTCTGCTTGGATCAGAGAGGAGGTGGCAAGGATGTGCACCACAGTAGTACAAATTCCTCTGAAAGGATGATGTTTTCAGCTATTTCCCCATTTCTTTATGACACATAATCTTCAGATTGAAAGTGCTCATTACAAGACTACAAATAAGGTAAAGACTCAGGACCAGCAAGATGGCCCATCCGGTTAAAGCACTAAGCCTGACAACCTGAGTTCAGTCCCCCTTTTCCACATGGTAGAAGGAGATAACACATTCCCTTGGGTTGTCTTCTGACTTCGCTATGCACATCAGATGCAGCATGCCTCATCATGTGTAGTCTCTCTCTCTCTCCCTCTTCCTCCCTCTCTCTCTCTCTCTCTCTCTCTCTCTCTCTCTCTCTCACACACACACACACACACACACACACACACACACAGAGAGAGAGAGAGAGAGAGAGAGAGAAAGGTAGAATGCATTTAAAGTTAGGGGAGTTTTCAAATTTTCAAATGCCTCTCTCACTTGTCTTATGCACAGAGACTCTGTTTTTATTTCTCTCTCTTTATCTCTTGCTCTACCCCTCTCTCAGACACACATACACACACACACACACACACACACACAGAGAGAGAGAGAGAGAGAGAGAGAGAGAGGGAGAGAGAGAGGGAGAGAGAAATGAAAACAGAGTCTCTGTGCATAAGACAAGTAAGAGAGGCATTTGAAAACTCCCCTTACTTTAAATGCATTCTGCCTTTCTAGGATAAAACTAATTACCAGGTCTCATCACAGAACCATTTGTCTCTAAGGAGTTAGAAAGAGCCGCTGAAGTTTTGGAAGAATGGCATCGAAATGCCAAGGATGTGAGAGTCAAAGGATAACAGTTGCTTTATCTTCCGTTCGATTCCTCACAAATTCAACAAAGTGTTACTAAGATCATTTGGTAATAAAATATAAAGAAAATACTTAGGGAATGTTAATAAAAATATTAATAGGAAGTAATTTCATCTATGTTTTAATTTCAGGGAACAGATGATTTAGAGAAATCATCTCGACAATAAATTGGATAATAAATTGAATAATAAATGGCAAATAGGCTAAAATGGAATGAATATTTCCGTTTTGAAAGAGTAGACAAAATAAACTGTATGGTAGGCAATGTCCAATCCTACTCTGAAGTTCACAGCACCCAGAGAGGAAGTAATTGGATGAACAACGTAACTGAAAAGTTCCAAGACAGAATCTATTTTTCAAAATAAGGTATCAGCTAATAATTTTCATATAGGATACTTATCACCTCAAGCCAAGAATAAAAATCTTGACTTGTGTCTGCAGCAATCATATTCTGAAGATTCAAATGAACTTTGAGAATGGCAGAGCATGAGCAAACCTGGAGCTATGAGCAAGAAAGAAGGTGGATCCCCAAGACTCATTAGCCAGTCTCTCTAGCTGACCCAACTTCAGGTTCAGTGATAGAGACCCTGCCTCCCCCTCTGTGTGTGTGTGTGTGTGTGTGTGTGTGTGTGTGTGTGTGTAGGAAGCAATAGAGAAAGGTACTTGACATAGATCTCTGGCCTTATATACATGTACACAGGCAGGAACAGCTGAACAGATGGATATATACACACAAATAAGCATTCACACTCAAAGAGAGGCAGAGAGAGAGACAAAGAAAGACAGATTCAGGGAGAGAAAGACAGAGAAAAAGACACAGAGGAAAAATGGGTGAGATACTAACAATCCTTTGGAGTGAATGGCATTTGAAATTACTGGGGTTGCCATTAAAATGGACAAGCAGTGGGCAGGCAAAGTCACCCAAGTCAAGAGCCAACAGTCTGATCCTGGCTTCTCCACATGCACATGAACAAGCTGTAGCTGTAGCATCGGAACTGAATCTTCTTCCTTTCTTCCTGATATTTTGCATCTGTCCTGGTTTGGGGTTAAGGAGACAGAGAGAAACACGGATGAAACTGTAGACCTCTACCTTTCACTGCGGTCATTCCCAGAGTGAAGGTAGAGTACTCTGGTACTTTGAATAAAATCATCCCATAGGCTCCTAGGGAGTGGCACTTTCCTGACCTGTAGCCTTGTTGGAGGTAGGTGTGGCTTGGTTGTAGGAAGTGTGTCACTAAGCCGTGGTCTTTGCCTTCTCAGATTCTAAAGCCAGGCCAGCCTCTCACAGTTTCACTTCCTACTGCCTGTATATCCAGATGTGAAACTCCCAGCTTCTTCTCAAGCACCATGTCTGCCTGCATGCCAACTTGCTACTCACTTTGATGATAGCTGACCAAACCTCTGGACTGTAAGCTAGCTCCAAATAAATGTTTTCCTTTATAAGAATTGCCATAGTCACCAGGTGGTGGTGAGCACGCTTTTAATCCCAGCGCTCAGGAAGCAGAGGCAGTCAAATCTTTGTGAGTTTGAGGCCAGTCTGGTCTACAAGAGCTAGTTCCAGGACAGCTAGGACTGTTACACAGAGAAACCCTGTCTCAAAAACCAAAAATAACAAAACAAAGATTTGCCATAGTCATGGTGTCTCTTCACAGTAATAATACCCTAAGACAGAAGCTGGGATCAGGGACTAGGGTACTGCTGCGATAGGCCCAGCCATGTTTTTGTTTGGGGAAATGTGAACTCTGGGACTCTGGATCAGAATAGTAGTTGATCACTTTAAATGGGGCTTCATGGGCCATCCTAGTAGGAACAAACATGAAAGACAGTGGTGCTTCAGGTGATTTGAACTGTGGGGCCTGACTCAAGACCTTTCAGAGGAGAAGAATGTTAGTCTGTGGCCTATAGAGTGTTCTTGTGATATTTTGATGAAGAATGGGACTTCTTTCTGCTCTTGGCCAGAAAAAAATATGCCTGAGGCTAAATTGAAGAGTTATGGATTAGTTGCATTGGCAGAGGAAATGTCAAAACAGCCTAGTATTGATTCTGTCGTGTGGTTATTAGCATTCATTCTTATGAAGATCTATTACGAAGCAGGGGGGGGAGCTGAGCAAGGAAAAATATAAAATGTACAGTTCAAGGAGAAAAGGGGGTACCAGGAAATGAAATGGAGCTAAGACCTGTGTTCCAGGAGATAAATAGATTTAACAAAGCCTAATGTTAAATGGAGTAAAGGGAGTGGTTGCTTCAGAGCAAGATCCCCCAGCTAAGCTTCTATCTTGTGAAAAGGAATTAAAGCAAAGCTCTGAGCTGGATATGATGACACACTTTTAAAGCCAGCACCCCAGGGGAGAGACATGCAGATATCTGCATTCATGGCCAACCTGGACTACAAAGCAAGTTCATGGACAGACAACCTTAAGCAGCAAAGGAAATCATCAAAACCAGAAAGCTAATGGAGATGTAATTAAAGAGGGGGCCATGTTCCAGGCTCAGAAAGTAGCAGAATTTGTCAGCTTCAGTCACGTGCTTCTGGTTTTAGAGTCAAGGATAGAAGAAAGGGGTTACAGAATCGTCTTCTGTGACTATGGAAAGCCACTGTGGCCAAGAATGTGTAAGGTGTCCCTGAATGGAGGCCTAGAGATGCCACTGTGTGAAGCTGTGAAGGAGAAGCCTAGATTGCCTTGCCTTGACCCTAAGCTTTCGGAGATACCAGAGTCATGGTATACCTGCCAAGGAGCACTACTAACAGGGATCAGAACCAGCCCAAGGGAAGGAAGTGTGTTGTTGTTAACAAAGCTGAAAGGAGCTGGGATCTGAAGAGCGCTTTGACATCAGCCATGTCAGATATGATGGAGTGCTTGGAGTTTGCCCAGTGCTTTCCATCTTGCTTTGCTCTAGTATCTCCTCGCCTTGCTCCCTTTCCTCCCCTTTGGAACAACAAGGTATATCCTGTGGCATTATATGTTGGAAGTATGTGATCTGCATTTTCATTTTGATTTTTACAGGGGATTACAGTTAAGAGATTGCGTGAGTCTCAGAAGATACTTTGAACTTTGGACTTTAAACAAGTTTGAGACTGTTATAGACTACAGGGACATTTGAAGTTAGACTAAATGCCTCTTGAATTATAATATGACTACAAACTTGTGGGGGCCAGGAAGTAAAATGAGGTTGTTTGAGTAAAAATCGTATACCTAGGCCCATAGGGAGGGATATCCTTGTTAGAGTAGGTCTGGCTTTGTTGGAGAAGGTGTGTCACTAGGGACTGGCCTTGAGGTCTCAGATACTCAAGCCAGACAACTGACTTAGAGTTTAACTTCCCGCTAACTGTAGATCAAGATATAGAATTCTCGGGTCCTTCTCCAGCACCATGTCTGCTTACACGCCACCATTCTTCCCACTATGGTGATAATGGGCTAAACCTTTAAACTGTAAGATAGCCCTAGTTAAATGTTTTCCTTTATAAGAGTTGCCATGGTCATGGTGTCTCTTCACAGCAATAAAATACTAACTAAGACATCAGAGCAATGATATAGTACCAAATCTTTACTAATATCCCTTACCAACACCCGCACAGCAGTAGAACAGAACTAATGGGGTTCTCTAGTTTGTGCCTACCCAGGAAGGCAATGAAAACAAACATTCCCGTTAAGCTTCTGAGATTCTCCAATGTCCAGGCTTTTGTTTCCCATAGAAATGATTCATGTCATTTTTAATAATTAGAAAGAGTCCACTCTAAAGAAACAGTCAAATATGCAGTAAGGGGAAATATGCAGTAACATCATCATTTATCACAAGAACCAGCTATTACATACTGCACTTGACTGTGAGTGCTCCTCTTCTATTTAACTAGCAATACAGTGCATTTACTTCCATCATCATCTCAGAAACACATGAGTAACATGTCATACAATAATGTTAATGCTCCTATCATTGGGTGGTAGAAAATTTTCAATTCCATTATAATCTTATGGAACTTCCATTGTTCTACTTTATTGACTGAAATGCCATTGTATTGCATACACACACACACACACACACACACACACACACAGAGGTGTGTGTGTAGGGAGACAGAGTTAAAATATGGATTTTTAATTCCAGGCATGACATGATTATCTCATTTCCATTTGGAGTAGAGATAACTGAGCAGCCATGTACCTAGATAAAGACAAAGCTAGCTGTATTGTGATGCTGATGAACCTGTTAACTATCTCTAGGAGGACAAGGGGAAGGAAATAAGAAATACACAGGACTTTAATCATTACTCTTCCCTGTCCCCTACAACAGCCCGTGATCTTGGAAAACATTGTTATATGCATGTGTGTGGATGTGTGCATGCATGTGTGTGTGTGTGTGTGTGTGTGTGTGTGTGTGTGTGTGTGTGGTGTACTCACAAATGAGCAGGCATACATTCGAGTTTATGTATGTGTATAAAATGGACAGTGAGCTGAAACTGTGATAGTTTCTACGAAATCATCATTCATGAAGAGGTTAGACTTTGCCCAGACACAGACAATTTGGGTCACCCATATTCCTGAAAGTAACTCCTCATCTGTGCTTTATAAATCCAATTAACTTATTACTGCCCCAAGTCAGACTTGGGTGGAACTCTTGCTTTGATCTGGCTTGGTGCTTTATTTCTGAGAAATATACATTTGCCACAACTCCTTAGGAAACGTTAGACAAGACATACACACAGGTACTTACACTTATTTCCTCTCAGACACCCTTCTCCCTAGCCACAAGACCCTGGCTGTTTAAGCAAGGATTATTAGAAAACACAGGAAGAGAAACTACCAGCACACTGCAACCCATCAGGAGGTCTGCAAATAATAGCTTAGGAGTTTTATCCCTTACAAGTGACCTTTGCTCCCAAGGTCTCCTTCAAACAACAGAAAGGTATCATCCTACACAGCCTTCCATTTATCTACTTGGGCTGAGCTGACCCCACTGGAAATCGAACATTGCTGCAGATATTGATCCAAACACATAGACACTGGTAAGGCTCTCTTTGTGTGGAATTCACATAGGAGCCTGTTAGATGGAGCTCTGAAGTACAGACAGATCCACAAAGCTGCTGTTTTCCACAGTGGGATGGTAGAAAAAAAATCTTGGGCCACTTGTGTTCAGGCAAAGGAACAGTACCACTGTGATGCCTCAGAAATCATTGCATTGGACACAGCTCTTCAATGCTCAGTCCCCCGTCTTGCTCTGACCTTCCATGCCATGTGACCAGTTATTCATGACCTTCACATGCTGTGCTTGGCCTCTGTCTTCCCTCTGCTCCATCTCTTTAGCCTTAAGCTACAGTGAACTCACTAAGCACGGGACTCCACTTCAGAAAAAAAAAATGAACTGAATGGACTGTTGTTTGCTTTCTGGCCTTCAAACACCAAGGCACTGTTGTGCTCTTTAAAATTGTAAATTATGTCTGCTTAAGAAAATGTCAGTGTTTTCTAAAACAGAAAAACAGAGTTGGAAAAGACTGGGCTGAGCTATTTGTTGCCAAAGTTTCATGCAGGAAAAATGATGTATTCATCATCGTGGGCACAGGCGAGGGTTCTGGAGACTAGGGGACAATGCATTCTCAGTTCTTCTACAGAGGGTGATGGATTTGTTTTTTATCCTCACCAAATTATCTGAGTAATGAAAAAGCCCATAAACATGGAACCAGGGAGATTTCATTGCCAACAATTAAAACCTGAGACATAGCTCCTAGAATTTAGTTGACATTTTTTTTCCATCAGAAATAAGTTCACTTCAGATAGCAGTTGCTGTGGCTGTCTACAATTGTATTCCCTGAGAGGGAAAGGTGGAAATCTGTTGTTTCTGTTCAGAAGCCACTTCAAGGATCCTCAGAATTTAACTTGTAAATAGGATGGCTGGCTGATTTTGAGTAGAGGAGAGTAAATATCTGTTGAAGTCATGCTAAGTTTGAAGACATATCAATGCACTGGTAGACATGCTATTTAGACACCTAGAATTTCATCTCTGCAGGAGGGTCCAGAACGTGTGCTGAGAGCCAGCCTCTAATTTTCGTGGGCTTCCTGGCTTATTAGGAGCTTTGATTAAGCATGTAATCTTGGTAAAATGTAATAAAAATTGTCACAACTTTTTTGTTCCAAGAGGAAAGTGGTCTATAAAATAAGAGTTTTCAGTTTTTAACATTAGCAAGTGCCTTGCAAGAATACCTTGAAAGAGCATCTTTTCCCATGTGTGCATGCTTCTGGATAACCAATCTAAGTGGGAATATTTGTCTGAACTGCCCTTCCTTGGACTCTGTTCATATTAAGCAGCTATTGGCATGAATACTAGGAAACCTGCCTGACTTTCTAGTAATAACTTTGATATTTTCTCCTCTGAGAGTTTGAGAGAATTATTTCATGAGTTCTGCTTTATCATTTCCAGAAATAGGAATGGACATTTTTTTTTCCATTTCAGCATTACTGGTTTTAGTGGGTTAGAAATTTTAAGAGAATTGATAGTCATGGGGAACTTCGAAAAGTAAGAATAAAAAGAAAGAAAGAAAGTAGACTTTTGCTTTTATTTCTTCTTAATGTTTCAAAGATAGAGTACCTGAGCTTGCCAGGTTCTATGGTAGTGGGTAGAACATATTTACCATGAGACATGATAGAATGCTTGCTGAATCTTTTCAAGGAAAAATGAAGAAAAAGGAAAGAAAAAAATTATTCCTACTCTTTAATCTGGTCTCACTAACAGCAGAGGGTCTTTTGAACTTCAGGCCTCTGTGACTGGTGGGAAAACTGTTTTTTTTTCCTTAGGAGTATGACCCCCAGACTGTACCAGCGGTTCTCATTGTGCTAGACAAAACCACTGGCAGACATACTCCACTTAGAAACCCAGGGGCTGGGGAGCAGGCTCTATTGTTGCAGAGCACTTCTAGGAAAAATCATACCCTACTAGAGTTATCTTGTCCACTTGAAGTGTGTGTCACTGTATGTAACTCCACCTTGAGTGTGCCTCTTTGTCATCCCTGGGTCTTAGGTGGGCAAAGGAGGATGGTCACAGAAATTAAACCCTGAGGACCAGGGGGTGTTAAGTGCTTTAAGCAAGTCTCTCATTTCCTTTTATTCTCTATCCTTTTCAAGACACAGTGTTGACAGAGGACATCAATTAACCTGGGTGAGATGTCTACTCTGACAATGGAGAGTCAAGGAAAGGGGTGCAAGCCAGAACAACAAAGTCATTGCAGTGGCCTTGTCAGACATGGGGGTGGGAGCAGTAAGTCAATGGATATTGTATGTTCTAGATTTTCTCTAATTTTTCCTACACACATGCTAATGACAATACATACAAACATGCACACACATTGTGTGTATATATTTTACATATTTACATACATATTTACATAAAATTCCAAATGACCTATCACTTTTCAAATATTAGTATTACTACACAATGAACTTTGTTGTCTAATGCCAAACCAAGGCCATAAAAGCCTTGATTACAACATCTTAAAAAACATTTTTAACAAGAGAAAGGTAGTAGTGGTTCTGATATTTTCCACCATTCCCAACTTCTGGGGCAATGTTTTGGATGCCAAATTTCAATTTATTCCATCTACTCTAGTATTATTTTGGAAATGTGAAGAAACTTGTTACCCAATTCAGTCCAAATTTTTTCTCTTAAAATTCAATTTAAACTTCTTAGGTCCTTTTAATTGCTTTCATTAACAGAAAATATAGAATAAAAACAAACAATTTATCACACCTTTTAACTAATTAAGGACAACTTTAATTATTGAATACAATCTTATAAAACACATGGAATATAGACCATGTTAATTACATTGCTTTTGTAGAACTTTTCTCTTCAAAATTGACTGTGAACCCATAGTTCATTGTGGTTTGATTAAATTACATTCATTTAGACTTTGGACCAAATCAGCTAAACTTGTTTATTTTTCTCTATATTCAACCAAAATCTTGTTAGTAATAGCATAAACTAACCTTCTCAGATATTAATGTCATTGTAATACGACTAAGTTGGGAAGTAACCTCGTAGACTTTCAATGTCCGAACTGGAAAATCTTTCAAACAGAAGAGTACAGGCATAAAACAAAGAAAAATCAAGGAATTTGCAAAACCCAGAGGTATAAACTCAATGTAATAAATCAGAATGTCAAGCACAGAGTACTTAAGATTCCGGCCTTGTTTTAAAAATTGTCCTGTGATCATTTCCTGAGGAGACCTCAACAAATGCCTGCTTACTCCAGACAGGGCCCACTGACAACCCAAAACCAACCATAATGTAGCTTGCTGAAATACAGACTTTACTAGGAATTATTTATAGTTTCATGACAACCTACTCAGACTAAACCTAAGGGAAAGCTCTCTCATGGCACCCATTTGAGGAGCGATAGCTGCACTCTTCCCAGCTAACATCCATAAACTGCCAGTATATCCCATGTCCTCTCTCACTGCATGACAGAAAGGGAATGTTCCTACTGCTGTTCAGGTCACCTTCAGGTAACCACAGCTGATGAGAGTTCAAGAGGGCAACAGCTATGTCATGATCAGAGACTAGGACTCCATAAGCGAAATTCCTGTGTGTATTTAGGGAATTTTCTATCCAGGGTTGTAGTGTCCATTATTCAAAATTGGAATTTATCGGGCCAAGGTAATAGATTGTTTTGGGTCAGCTCTCTAGTTAGCAGAGCTGCCCTGTCCTATGAGCAGATTGGTTCTCAGACTCCACTTAGATCCCCACATCCCTGAGAGGCTCAGCCTCCTTGGTATAGTATTTAAACTGTGAAGACCTCAGTCAGCTACAGATTCTTTATAGTATCTAGTACAATGCAATTGCTATTTAAACAGTTACTACATTGTATCGTTAATTACCTTCATGCCAAGAAAAGCTAAGATCTGCAGAAATTCAATAATGAGACAGTGTTTACGCCTAATATGTTTGACTCACTGTTAGTTGACTTCATAGACAGGGCAGCAGTGGATAAGGAAGGACAAGTTTCTAGCGCATTATAACTTCTTACTTTGAAAGATTTGAAGGTCTATTTTTTGTAACACCTGTGTTACTCTCTACGGTACAGTTTGTACTACTGTACCGTTCACCAGTTAGGCAAGGGCCTGGAGATTAAAGGAAAATACAAGGGACATCGGTCATTCATGAGGACAGAATGCCGAATGCCCCTTATTCAAGCTTAGAGAAAACCTTATATACCTAGCTACTGCACAATGGAAATCTCCCCAGGTAGGTGGGAAATTACCAGGCTCAAGAGTAAACAAAACCCCTAAGCTAACCACCAACGGAGGCAGAGGGAGCACAGGAACAAACAGGATGTTTTGCCAGAAACTGCAACAAGATGTTTGGCCAGAAACTGTCCTCAGGATGAACCCTAGGTGGAGGTTTAGCCTTGTGGGCCCTACATTTTTATGGCTCTTTGCTTCTCTTTCTTTAAGTGTTTGAGTTTGGAGTTAGGGGAGAAGTCTTTTCTATTTAAAAGTTACTTAATTTGTTTTCCTATTGCTGTGATAAAACACTGAGAGTAGCAACTTAAAGGAGAAAGAGAATATTTTATCCCAAGGTACTGGGGAAAGTCAAGGTAGCAAGATCTTGAAGCAGCTGTTCACTGGACAACTGAAGTCATGCACACTTTCTGGTGCTTTCCTGGCTTTCTTCATTTCATGCAATCCAGACTTTCCTGCAAAGAGAATGGTTGTACCTAGAGTCATGCCAACTAATGAAAGCAAGCCAACTATCCTCAGCAAGCATGGCAAAAGATCCATGCCCTAGATAATGCTAGAATGCTAGACTCTGTCAAGATGATAATATTAACTATCAAAACACCACTCCAAACACACAGACACACTAGAACACCTTAAAAATAAAAGTTTGAGCCTATGACCTGATTTCTGATCAGTAAACACACTCCCATACAGTTACATCCCCAACCTCAGTTTTGAAGCTAATCCATTGTCACTCACTTTTGCTTTGATAGCTCTCTAAACATGCTCAAACAATGTAACAATTTTGACTATTCTATCAGACTAATACATATTTAATATTTTGATGATTTTAGGTTTTAATGTCCCAGGAACTCTCTTCCAGATATCTTTACAAGCTTACTTTTATTGTATTGGTCTACCCTTCAAGTATTCCTCTTCTTTCAGCAAAGAGAACTATCACCTCTTCTAAAATATAACTGAGAGGGCAATAATGCATTTGTGTATGAATAACTTAGGTGACTGGAGAACTAAGGAATGATGGGACAAGACTATGCAGTGAACAATTACTGTTAAAGGAAGAAAAAGGTAAAAGAGATTGGTTAGTGATGGCTACCGAAAGGGAAGGTGGGCACAGTTGAACATATCTGCAGAATAGATCCCCTGACTATCAAAGGAATTAAGTTTGTATCTCCAGTAAGTTCTACAAAGACTGAGAAATTAAACAGGTAAAAGTGCACCCCTTCAATGGTCGTTCAAGACTGGTCACTTAAAATAAGTGGACCTCAGGTTGTCATTAAGCTTTACAGCTCTCTCTTTGAGATGTTTTGTGTACCCATAGGCACAGGAATAACTAAACACCAAGAATAACACTGAGCCAACATCCTTTTCACCTTTAGATTTATGAAAGAAAACAGAATGTTTTAAGATTATAAATATTTCTGCTCTGTTTTTATACAGTGCAGTGATCCATAGCAGAAGGATGCTTTATCATTCAGCTAATAGGAGTGTGTATCCACTGCTTCTAAGAGTCTAAGAAAAAAGTGACTATTAAGACTGATCATAACAACAGGGATGGCTTGACTGGTTATCCTCACAATTGTCACTTTTGAACTTTTTATTTGTTTGGTTTTTGAGACAAACAATCAGGTTTCACATATATTCAAATGTGGATACAGAAATAAATAAATTCCTCTAGATAAATAAAGCAATGCAATCCAATTTTTAAAACATACAAACACATTTCTGCAAAAAAATACATATACACACAAATTCACACATGTATATATTCCTTTTAAGAAACAAATTTTTCTATTATTTGAAAGGTAGAAATTTTTATATATTACTATGTAGAGGAAGCTTAACTATAGCCCCTTTACATACCTTTTTTCTGCAGAAAAAATATATTTTAAAGATAATTGCCTTAATTCCTAGAAATATAAACAAAAACTTGCATGTGAATATTGTATATCATCCCTCCAAACTGGACTATGAGGCCTCTTCCTGTGCTTCATCTTGTCACTGTGCTTATTCTAAAACACACACAACAAGTGGCAAAGGGTTAAGCCAATTAGGACCTCCAAGAACATTGTTTGCCTGCACGCTAGGAAATACTAAAAATAGATTATACTTTCCTGTATTTCAATTTTCACCGTCACTAGGATAGATATTTCCATGTTTGACTTGCTGTGTTCCCTGGTAGCAAATGTTCTGTTAGGGTTCCAGGTATCAAGATTATCAAATTTTATCCAGAATAGAAAATTAAACAGACCCAAGAGGTTTTGTTTCTCGACACCTTTGCTTGCAACATCAAATGCTACTAAGCACACACTTACTATGTTGTGATGGCTGCAGAGCTGCTCTTTCTAGAGAAACAGCCTTCAGACACAGTGTCTTCAACACTATTCCTGGCATACAGAAGCTGCTAAGTTTAAAAATCACCACTCAGGACTACGATATTTTCAAAATTCCATGATAAAATTCTTCTTTGAAAAAGAGAGATTAAAAACATGAGTTTCACAAAGCCAATTCCCCTCTTATTGTAATCTATATGATCTCAACATCCCTGCTGTGCTGCCCCTGACAGTCAACCCAGGAAAAAATCCTCTGAGTAAAACAAACTGCTTAAGGCAACATCAAAGTTGCAGGTGTTTTCATCCATCCCTGTGAAATAAATGGAATCCTTTGATTTTAACATGTGCATCCATTGAGACTTGCCAACTCCTTTCTCAAGGCAACTTGACACTATATATATATATATATATATATATATATATATATATATATATATATATATATATATATATATCACAGTCTCACCATTTATCCCTGTCTGTCCTGGAAGATGCTATGCAGACTAAGTTAGTCTCACACTCATGGAGGCCCACTTGCCTCTGCCTCCCAGGACCGTGATTGAGGACTTGCATCACTATAACCAGGTAGACTCTGCATATATTTTAAGTATAAGGATCTCATTTCTCCTCATTTTGATTTATCCAAAGCCTTATATTATTAATCACAGAGCCATGATGACTATATTAAGTAAAGGTAAGTAGGGTGACTTGGATGGAACTGTTGATAACTGGAGATCCCTTTTGGGATTGGTGAGGAAAAAGGACATTTCCCTAAAAGCATAATATGATGTATGTGGATATGTGTGAAACAATGGAAATAGTTATAATTTTATTATTTTAACTTTTCATTTTTGCCATATCTAGCAAAACTACCTTAATTTATTTTAAAATTTAAATCCTACTTTATTATATGTGTGGCAATATAATTTACATGACAATTGTCAATATAATGGAAAGTTTTGATACAGTTTTAAACAGAAAAAGAAGGGAATTTCCGATTTCAAAATGCTACTAAATCCCACAATATTTAAAAGAAACCACTTTTTCCAAGTGTGTCATGTGTTCACTTTGTGACTAGTTGTGCTTAATTCCTATTGACAATGGCAATGGGATTAAGCAAGTCTGACTTTTACAACTGGCACCTTAGAGGAACAACACATGCTGGATTCCTTGGGAATGCAAGCATGGTTATTGCTTCTTCAGTACACAGCAAATAGAGTTCACATACCACTATGGAATGCAGAATCTTTGAATAGAAAAGAAATTAACTGTATATCCTCTTACATAACCCATGTCTTCTTCCCCAGACAGGGATCCTAGTATATAATGTGTCCGTGTGTATGTAAACAGGAGTACCTATGGGCATAGTCTAAAGTTTAGAGAGGACGCCAAGAGAGGGTAGTAATAGGCCATGGTGAGGATGGAAACTAGGCAATAGTTCTAGATTTCAGATAGTATGCTGAAGATCAGGATGTGGAATAACGTCATTGTCAAAGAGGAAAATAGGCTCTGTTTGTTAGTACAACTTGGGGGGGATTCTAATTTAACACCAGGGCTTTGGGCTTTCAGTAGGATACACAATTGGCTTTCATTTCCAAACACCTCAAGCAGCAAGACTGGGCTGAACTCACACTGACAACATATATGTGACCTGTCCTAATCTTTAGGTATAATAAGTTGATCTTTAATGATTAAAAATTTCTAAGAAAAATAATCAAGTTAGCTCAGTTGATATGCAATACCTTACATTATATTTTCTTTTCTAAAGCTCAGTCTCATTGATACATTTGGTAAGAGATGTAAAGACAGAGGTTCACTGGGACACTGCTTTGCTTCAGGTTAAGAGATGTTGGTTTTAGAGCCTGCACAGATACTGTCTTGTTTGGCCTCTTATCTCTGCATGCTTGATAGTTGGAAGGGTTCTAAAATTACTGGAATTTACTCCTGACACAGCTGTTATAATTTGAGTTCTGATCAGGAGCAATCAGTGTGTTTTGCTCAACTTTTTCAGATTCCCAAGAAAGCAAACTCTCAATAAGGAAGAACATCACATTTTCAAAATGCCCATGTGTGTTTGGCCTAAAGTGCTTTCAAATATAAAATGAAATAAATTAGTGCTTTTATCATGGACGTATGTGGTTCTATTACCTGTTGCCTGTTTTCTTCTTATAGTATGTTGAAGAGGGAGGAAAAGCTAGGAGAGAGAAATAAAAAGAAGAAAGGAGGAAGAGAGAATGCTTAAATTCCTTTCTGAAAGTTACCCAAGTATATAAAGCAAAATGAAAGTACAGATTGATTCACATTTACATAAATTAGCATACTGCCCTTTGTCCATTTGGTAGTTCTGACACTCACTCTGCCAGGCATGCACTAAGAGCTGGACAATTGACAGAAATGACTCCTGCCTTACAAAGCAATGGTTTAAAACCCACAAAGAGCTGCTACTGAATACTTAATACTCAAAAAATGAGCGCCACTAAGTGCCATCCAGTTCCCATTATCCATAGAGATGTCTCGATGTTTCCTTCTGCATCTAGCAGTTATAAATTGGCTAAACGTCCAGGCTTTGGACTATACAGTAGAAGACAGATAAAAGCATGAAAGAGGGTAGTCAGATTTAGAGAGAAAAGCAAAGAAAAGGCCTCAACAGAGCTTTCGTTATTTTCTCTTGCCAACTGGCTCCCAGAAATAACTGACATCCTTGGTCCGATGCTGAGCATGTGATGTGGAGTAGCCAGGGCTGGCACCCTTCACCGAGAGGAGCATCATGGGCCGTACTGTGCAGGTGCTCCTGTTCCCAAGGGCCTTCCAAGCAGCAAGCTCCTCTCTGAAGGGATTCCACACAATAGCCTCTTAGTTTAAATGGGACACTTATGGAAACACGGGATGCCTTGTTGTTAAACTTAGTAGCTCTTGTTACCGCCGGTCGCCTGGTTTGCAAATGAGAGAAGCAGATGCAAGTGATACAGGCTTTCCAATTCTTGTTTCCCCGCATACTTAAATTGGTGCCCACACTTTTGACATTGCGAGGACACAGATCTCAAATGATATATGACATGAAGTGGAAAAGAAAAAGAAAACGAACAATGTCATCCTGAATGGCCAGATCACAGATATCCTGGGCATGAATGTCACAGCGAATGGTGTTGAATCTTCCCACCAAGACAAACTGACTAATGTCTGGTCACACCGTCAGAGCAACGAGTCCAGTGTTTACAGACTTGTTTCACTGACACCATGTACTTTAACTAGTCGTAAGGCTGACTTTCTTTACAAACATCTTTGACCTGTTTTCTTGTCTACTATTCATCTTCTTGGTGTTGGTTTTTTTTTGCCATGTGCCCTTCTCAATTCAAAGCTCTTATTTGTTCAATTCCTTTTCTACCATTTGGCTCTAACTTTCTTTGTGCTTAGTACTTTCTTATGAAGCTAATATGGGGGATGATGATTTGTTTTTCTAAGTTAATTATTTATTACAAATAGAGATAAAGCAGGAGGCAGGACCAGGAAGTGATACCTACCAAGGTGCTAATCCATATTCCCTAACAAAGCAAAGCTGTGTTATGCCCCCTCAGTTATGACTCTTAACCCATGGTCTTCTAGATGACAACTGGGAAGAATGATATGATAGTCCTAACATGACATCTTGTAAAACAGGTTCCATTATTCCTTCTACATGTTTGGCTCAATTCTGCCCTCCTAAACTTTTTTTTTTGTGGGGGGACCTGTTTTACTTTTCAGAGTGATAAAATTCAGATGATTTTTCTTTAGCAATGTCTATGAATCAAATGAGATGAAAAGTACTTAAGGTTTTTAAATATTAAGCAAGAGTACATAGTCTTCTCATAGGCCATGGCTTCAGTTTTATTTGGATAAAACACATAAAACATATTTTTTTCAATTCTTTTAGACTTCCTCCTGTTGAACTACAGTCAGAATTTCAAATAGAGAATCTAAAATTCTGCTCAAGGATCCATTTTACCTTGCTGTTTGAGGACGGACCTTGAATCCAGTTGGTCTCAGTCTTCATCCTCACTTTCCATTTGGATTTTCTTTCTACATTTATAAAGCATGGCTATGAATACCGTTTTGATCTAAGGAGTCTATGAGTCATCATTGGTGCCTATTATAATTGTGAGTGCCTTGAGATTTTAGTAAATAGGAGAAACTTAAAAAATTAAAGTAAGATAAAAATGTAACCTGCCCAAGGCTTCTACTCACACAATGATCCTCATTAATATTCTAATTGAGTATCTTAGGTTTTAAATAGCATTTGGTCTTAGAACTCTTGCCTAAGAATCCCTAATGCATGTGTCTTACAGTTCTAATATGACTGGAATCCTTTCTATTTTTACCTTCTTGTTCCTAGCAAACCACTTCCCATGATTCATTTTTTATTGGCAATCAAATAAGTGCTGCACTAATGGCATGTAGAATTTAATCAATTAATGGAGTTCAATAGGCTATTTCCACTTGCAATATTTTGAGAGGTTAATTTTGCAAACACTTGACTACTCTGAGACTCCACAGTCACAGCAACTAAAGTTCCAGCATATCCTTAACCTCAGTGGACTGAACGAGAAACAATTGATGGATGTGTAACCTTTGCTTCCTCCAATACGAGTGGACACATTGCTGATTCTCTACTGACTTGGAATCCTTTTCTTAGATTTACATTCCCGAGTGGTTTTCAAAAATATTGTTGCTGAAAAAAAATTTTGTGTTCTGACACTATCATGTATGCCTTCTTTTATTTTTTTATCTGTGTCTATGCCTCTTATATTCCTGGGAATAAATGACAAAAAATTATTAAAATGTAAAATAATGTTAGTGGAACTATAAGAATAACAAAAGGGCAAATAGGAAAAGGAAGTGTCTTTCTAGTCTACCAGTCAGCCAGTCTGTCTGTCTGTCTGTCTGTCTCTCTCTCTCTTTCTCTAATTTGTGTATGTGTGTATGTGTAGTTGAGATGGGGGAGGGATAATTATCGATTAATTCTCAGAGATTTCTAATTTAAGTAGTTGGATTGCTGATTAACATGTCTTGATAAATTTACATGCCACCTCTGTTATAGGGGATGGTTTATACAAATAGACCAATAGCCACAGAAACATTGTTAGCAAAAATGACCTTAAATAAGGGTGTGATGTGGAATTTCCCTCTGTATGCTGTGATTACCATTTATTACCAATAAAGAAACTGATTTGGACCTATAGCAGGACAGAACTTAAGTAAAGGGGAAAGACAGAACTGAATGCTGGGAAAAAGAAGGTCAGAGTCAGAGAGAAGTCAGGCAGCCCCGCCAGAGACAGATACTGGAACTTTAGCCCATAAGCCACAGCCATGTGGTGATACACAGATTAATAGGAGTGGGTTAAATTAATACGTAAGATTTAGCCAATAAGCCGGGCAGTGGTGGCACATGCCTTTAATCCCAGCACTCGGGAGTCAGAGGCAGGCGGATCTCTGTGAGTTTAAAAGACCAGGACAGGCTCCAAAGCTACAGAGAAACCCTGTCTCGAAAAACCAAAAAAAAGGAAAAAAAAAACGAGTTAGCCAATACGAAGCTAGAGCTAATGGGCCAAGCAGTGATTTAAATAACATGGTTTCTGTGTGATTATTTGGTTCTGGGCAGTCAAGACAAACAAGCAGCCCCCTTACAACAAGTGTGAATTGCTTATTTGCAGCCAAAGTCAGCTAAATGGTTCACTTTACCATTCTCCATATGTGGCACAAATTCAGTTTAATACATTTCATTCTCATTGGATTCTCAAACTTTCCCATGCATCAGAAACACCTGGAAGGTTTGATAAACTGGGCCTATCCCTCAAGTTTCCTTTTCAGTAAGTCTGGGATGCAGTCCAAGAATTTGTATTTATGGAAAGTGTCATGGTGGTGCTGATGCTACAGTCTGGAGACTTAAAAATCACTATTCTAAGGCATAAAAGGAGAGGAAGAGATCTAGGGGAGAGAGAAAACAAGTAGGTAATTAAATGTATAAGGTACAAAAGCAAAACAGGAGTACTAGGGAAGGAAATGGGAACTATCAAAAATGGAGGAGGGGAACAAGGGATAATGAGAACAATGTATGATGACAAATACTTATAAGGCCCTCTTATTTAGAAAAATAACTTGTAAAAAGAAATTAGACTATGAAAGAACCATTGATATAGGGTTTCCTTGTAACAATTGCAATGGATTTCATTGTGATAATCTATAAACTTATTTGACCACTTGTCAATGACATGTCTTGGTACCAAGGCACTTTACAAAAATAACAACTGGTCTTTTGCCTTGAGTTAACTCACAGAATGTCACAGAAGTCATTATCTGGCACTTACTTTAGACTAAACATGGTTTGATAATTTTGCTGCCTTTTGGTAAAGCACCTACTATTGTTAAATTAATCAATTTAGGCTGGAGACCTTTGTGTGTAAGTTTAAAATCTTTCATGGAGAGGCAACATGCAAGGAAACTGGGAAACTCACCTAATCAGGAGAGCTCAGATCTGGCCAACACCTGCAGAAGGACTCCTGTTCATCCTTCTGTATGAAGCTTTTCTAATCTGATCCAGCTGCTGTTTCCAGATGTGAACACGTGAAGATAAGAAGTACACTTTATAAGCCAACAGTTGTGCAGGTGGAACCCTAAAGGAAACTTTTACCATATGGCAGGAAAGTACAGAGAAAATTGCAATTAGTGACTGGGGAAAATAATCCCATCAGTAAAATGAATGAGACCTTCATCTGCAAGACTGTGTATGAAAGATAGAACACTCAGTGTTAGTCCCTCTCCCAATGAAGGATTCCCAGCAGAGAAATGGGTGAAAGTCTATGCTTTATATTTCTTTGCTCATTCATAATAAAGATGGAGAAGAAAACCTTAGTTTGCAAACATTATGAAGCACCAGCATAAAGAAGGCAGGGGTGTGCAGGTTCATATAGAGGTCTGTTTCTACTTCAGGATTTTTGCCACTGTTACTCAGTGTAAATGCCCTGGAGAACAACACCAAATCAGGTCATAGATTGCAAAATACAGACCGATAGTCAATGTCAAGTTTCAAAACCTGGATTTTTAATAATATAAGGAATATGCTTCCTTAGGCTCCTCATCTAGTAAAGTCTAAGAATCTTAAAACTTGTTTATGATGCATTTGGTGGAACTTTTATCTATTTCATCCATTTTATTTTAACAGAGTGGGGTATCAACAGAGTCATCGGGAAATGGCAGGTTTTAAAGTAGTCACATTATCAGGAACACTTTCTGCTTGGATGAAAGTGGACAGAGTTCAAAATGAATGGAGTCTCTTAGACCCTAAGACTTCTACTGATAGAAAGGCAGCTGATACAGCTAAGTGTAGGTGAGTGTAGGTTAGTTCTTAAACAAAAGGCAGGAGGGCACAGAGAATGGAGCTCACAAGCAGTGCAGTCACATCTAGGCAGCAAGCCTGAGCTCTAACCTAGGAACTGTTTTCATGTACTCTGAATGATTCCAGAATTACTTTGGACCACTGAGTGTTACATGCCTCTTACGTCTCTGTTTTATTTTATTATTTTCATAAAATAACTTCTTCCTTTTTGAATGTATTTACACACAAACCAGTTGCTCCTTCCTCTCCACCCATCCCCTCCTCTTTTCCATCCAACCCCAAAACTCCCAGCCCATTTATACCTCCTTCATCTCCACTCAGAAAAGGACACGCCTTCCATGAATCTGCACAAGACAGAGTACATCAAGCCAAGGCAGAACTGAGCCCCTCCCCACCATGTCAAAGCAGGACAAGGTAATCCAGCATGGGGACCAGGTCACCAAAAGCCTGCTAATCACCAGGGAGAGTTATGGCTCCCCGTGCTAGAAGCCCCACGAAGAGCCTGCCACATACATGCAGAGCACCGCGGTCGGTCCCATGCAGGCTCGCTGATTGTTGGCCCAGCTTCCATGAGATCTCTCGAACTCAGGTCAGCTCTCTCTGTGAGTTCTTGCATCTTGAAGCCCCTGGTTGGCACCATCCCTCTTCCCCCGCTTCTGCAAGACTGTTGGAGCTCAGCACTGTACTTCTCTGTGGATCTCTGCCTTTGTTTCCATCAAGTTACTAGATAGAGTATGTCTGAGGGCAATTAGGGAAGTCACCAATCCCAATCTGTTTACAATAGATATCCAGTTCAGGCGCTCTCTCCATTATTGCTAGGAGTCTTAGCAATAATGCTAAGACCTTGTGGGTTCCTGGGTGTTTCCCTGGTACCCGCTTTCTCCTTAGCCCCGAAATGTGCCCCCTTCAAGACATCTCTTTTTTTATGCCTCCTCATCCTGTCTCCAACCTGCCTCTTGCACTCAGCCCACCCAACACACTCCCTCTACTTCCTATCCCTCCATTCCTCCTATCCCCACTCCCAGTATACCCAGGGGATCTTTTCTACTTCCCTTTCCAGGGAAATCCCTCTTTTGGCCCTCTTTGTTATTTAGCCTCTCTGGGGTTGTGAATTGTAGGTTGGTTATCCTATACTTTACTCCTAATAACCATTTAAGAGGGAGTACATACCATGCTTTCCTTCCTGGGTCTGGCTTACCTAACACAGAATGATTTTTTCTAGTTACATCCATTTGTCTGCAAATTTCATGTGGTCATTGTTTCTTACAGCTGGGTATTCCACTGTGTAAATGTACCACATTTTCCTTATCCACTCTTCAGTTAAGGGACAGATTGTTTCCATGTCCTGGCTATTATTATGAATGTTGGTGCTGTGCACACATTTGAGCAAGTGTCCTTGTGGTATGATTGCACATCCTTTCGGTATATGCCTAAAATTGGAATAGTTGGGTTTTGAGGTAGATTGATTGTTAATTTTCTAAGAAACTGCCATACTGATTTCTACAGTGGCTGTGCAAGTTTGCACTCCCACCAGCAATGGAGAAGTGCTCTCCTTACTCCACATCCTCTCTGGCATAAGCTGTCTTCAGTGTTTTTGATTTTAGCCATTCTGGTGTTTTCTCTTTTAAAAAATAAATTGCACTTATTTAGTTGTGTTTGTGTGTGTGTGTGTGTGTGTGTATTTACATGTGCACATGCTGTGATGCTCATGGAGGTCAGTGGAAAACTAGGAGTTAATTCTCTTATTCTACCATATGGGTCCTGGAGATTGAACTCAGATGATATGGTTTGGTGGCAAGTGACTTAAAGCCACTGATTTATTTTACTTACAGCCCATACTCTGGTTTGAATATTATTTGCTGGGGATTTAAAGGACAGATAACTTGCCTCACTAGCTCACAGTTCTTCAGTCCAAGAGGAATTGCATCTTAGGAGGCTCATTGCCATGGGAAAAAACCTCAGGAATGCTTTAGCTATTAAATTCATTATCGTGATCAACTATGTGGCAGAAGACAACCCAAGGGTAGAAGAGGGAATTGAGTTAAGAAGTTTGTACGTTGAGGGAATGCAGCCTTCCTGACCTGGAAGGCCTACTCCGTGGTTACAAGAGCATTTAGGAGTCCTCCCTTCTCACACCTTTAGGATGGGAAGCAGAGGGGTGACTGGAAGTACGACCAGGATATTATTCACTTCAAAGCCCATCCCCAGGGTCCCACTTACTGCAGTCAGGCTTACCTGCTAAAGGTTTCACTATCCCCAAGAGCAGTGCTACCAGCTGGGAATCATGTGTTTAAGCACACATGCGCAGAACATTCTACCTTCAAATACATCAGGCACTGAGAACAAACCCTCAAATATGCTCAAAGGAGAAAGGATTTTTGTGAACCTGAGAAGTCTGGATCATTGAGGGTCCGGGATGGAATAGCCTCCTTACAGGAAAAGGCCTTGGCTCCAGCTGGCAGCTCTTCAACCTTTGCTGACAACTGGCATGGCATCAACATGTTGGCCAAGTGAAGGAGCCATTGCCACAGCAGAAACACCAGCACCAGCTGGGACACCAAACTGATACCACACGAAAGCCAAGCTCAGCTCAGATTATATCCTTATTAGCAAACAAGGCATTCTTCTTTAATCTACTAAACTTCAAGGTAAACAAACTGTAATGCAACAAGAAAAGTAAAATTTTTATCATAAGGAGAGATTATCATCCATCCTTCAAAGTACAACTCCCATTTAATTTATGTGATAAAAGAAGCTACCCCTTCAGATTCCTGTTATTATTTGGCTCATATGTGTGGATTTTCTAGGTTATGGTGCTCATGTTTTCTTTCTATATTTTTCATATTTTTCTAATTTTATATTTATTATTGGTTGATGGGTGAAGCTTTGTTAATCAATCATCTGACTTAGGAGGACAGGTGATCAGTACATACACATTTATATACAGGTATTATATATACCTATTATACATACCTATACATAAATATATAGAGCTGGCTTTGGAGTTGGACAATGGCTCTGTCCTTCTCTAAATCCAAGCGTGTTGCTAAAAGGAACATTCAACATATCTGTCTCATATCGGGAGCCATCTGGTATGGGACAAAAGGAAGACTTTAGGAAAAATTTTACTTTCTCCAACTCATATCGGGAGCCATCTGGTGTGGGACAAAAGGAAGACTTTAGGAAAAATTTTACTTTCACCAAGCCTATTTTGTCTATATCATATGCGTCACTGAATGTATGTTTATATGAATACTGTTTATGTTTTCCATGATGAACAATACACTTTCCTACAGATCCTTTTCCTGCAGTAATCTTTGAAGTTACCAGGAAGAAGATAGAGCCCCACAGCAACAACTCCACCTGGTTGAGATGACATCATGATGCTGATAGTGCTACTCTAAGACTGTTTTTTTGGGTACCAGTTGCTGAAATGGTGCACCTTCTCATGACATTCTGGCCAGAACTCCAAATAAGAACTTTGAAAAAAACAAAACAACCCTATTGACTACTTGGAAATCATTTACAACTATGCTAGACAGTAATCTTTAAACCTAACCACCACTTTAATTTTGCAGGAATCCATAAAGAGAACTTCACCCCCATGATAGCTAGAAGCAATTCTAGAGGACGACATCCCCTCTCCCAAAATAGTTTGTCCTCAGGGTTTGGAAAACCATTCAAGGGTTGTTGATTATTATTTGTATAAGGTAGAGGGTTGGGACAGAAACTATGTAGGTTAAAAAAAGGGGATAATAATAGTGGATAATAGAGTGAATACTTGTGAGCTATTATTTATGGATAATTTACACTGATATAGTTTTATACATTGATATAAGTCAAATGTTTCTTTTCTGTTTACAATATTTATACATCTATGCGAAGTTATTCTGTCAGATTGTATATATGCATGTTTCTACCTCTGGGACATTTTGTATATTGATACAACTTTTAGGATATATTTTCATATTGCATTTTATATATATATATCTGATCAAGATACTTATATATTATTTACTTTTTGAGGTCATTGTCCTCATTTTCTGCACATTTGTTTACAGATTATTTAATATTCTGACATGAAGTTTTAGTCTTAAATTATACCTGTATTAAATATTATAGGTCAATAGTTGTTTATGTTTGTTATACAGATTGATTAGGTTCTTTAGATAGGAACTGCCCATGCATCAATGATGTCCAGGCAGGACAAACAGGATACACAAAAAAGACTGTCAAACCTTGCCAAGACAGGGTAAGATGGTTCTGAAAATTTTCGTGCCTCTGAAAATGGTCTGTAGGTTACGCTAGGCCTTAGCTAAAGTTCGTTGCCTCAACATTGCAAATGAGACTTTGGGTGATTGCTCAGGTAGCTAATTGGCTTCGTCATATACTGCTCACCTTGGAAGCTGCTTGATTACACTTCCTGCCTACATTTTTTTTTTAATTTTGGTTTTTCGAGACAGTGTTTTTCTGTAGCTTTTGGATCCTGTCCTGGAACTAGCCCTTGTAGACCAGGCTGGCCTAGTACTTATAGAGATCTGCCTGCCTCTGCCTCCTGAAGGCTGGGATAAAAAAGCTACACCTGGCTTTTTTTCTATATTATCTCCCTTCTCAGGCCTACAATTGGATTAAAGATTAGATAGTCACAGTTATCTTCTTCTTATGATTTAGCTGAGACTCTTTGGAATAGAATGTTTATTAAAACATTTGTCATGTGTTCCTTGTTTAATATTTTTTGTGTTGGTTGTAATTATATACTTGATATCTGTTCCTGCTGTATATAGTTGTATTATAGATGTATAAAAACATAATTGTTTTATCCTTTAGCTAGCTTGGTTATTTCCCATATTGACATTAATTTGTAGACAGAATTATAACCATTAATTCTTCTCTGACTTGTTATATGGTTTTTAGCATCCTGATTCCATAATCTTCTGTATATAGACACTATTAACCTGAATATTTCTGAAATATTCTAGAATTATCCTGTTAGGGCTGAGGATGAGCAATATCTCAGCCTCTGAGGTTTCTCTGCTTACTTTTTTAGTCTCAGAGACAGGTAGAATGGTGCCAAAGGGTGATTATGCCTCTGTAGAATCCTGCAGAGTAGATGTTCCTTTGGAATCTGACCAACTCCTGCCTCAGACAACTGGGAGCTTATTTTGCTCTTATTGCTTTATTTCAAAGCCAACTAAAACTTCCAGTTCTCCTTTTAGATCAAGTGGCTATATCATTATCATGTTATTTTAGGGTACTGAATTCAACACTGAGACAAGATTTATTTTTTCAATAAATTATAAGCTGCTCATGGGAACAAGAGAGATTCTCCACCTTTAAAAAAAATCCCAGACTAAGTAAGAATTCTTCTTGCCTTGTCTTCATAATGTGGCCATGTTTTATCTTCTAATGATAATCCTGAGTAAGTCATATAAAGTGTACTACACTAGGAAAACTTTATGTGCTCTTGAGTTCTGCATCATTTATTCATACATATATATTCACTTTCAGAACCAGCCATTCATTAATTTTTATGCTACTTCCTTCAAAGAGGCTCTGTATCAAATACTGTGATAAATACAAACATAGAGAATGAGTCCCAACACTATTGAACTTTTGAAAACTGAATTGACTACAAGGATTTGAGAGAAGATAGTTTTGTACTTAATTGCCTTATATTTGAAGAGTACTAAGTTGAAAAAAAAAACAAAACACAGATTTCAAAAAGTAGCTATTTGTTTAAAAGATCTAGGTATTAATACATGAGACAAGCAAATGAAATGCTACATGGATGCTGAGTCTGAGCCCAGGAACATCTTAGGACTTTAGAGAATTCTATGTTCTGCATTGGGATATGTTTTTCTGAGTTAAAGTATCTTCATAATTTTTCTCCTTTTCTCATATAATATAATCTAAATACAGTTCCCTTTCCCTCTATTCCTTCCAGTTCTTCCTTACCTCCTTTCTTATCAAGATCCACTTGATATAGATATGAATTATTTGCATTGGTATGGATTTTGCTTTATTGATATAAATTTAAGGTCAATTTTGTTATATGTATATGTATTTCTAATCTTGATTAAGGTGTTGTGATTGTGTAGTTCATTTAAAATATAATGTATAATTAGAAAATATAGGTTGTTAAAGGATAATCATCAATAATAGTGAAGCTTGTATTCATGTTAGGTAGATTTTCTAGATGTGTATAGATATATTTCATTTAGGCATTCTTCATATCTTTCAAAGACTACAGAATATGGCATTTAATGTTTTAATAACTTAGGGCATTTTATGACAATGAGACACATCTGCTCCTGGCACCACCAATCTACTTCAAGAGGAAGATGGGCATCAAAGAGGCTCCTTATGGAGTTGGTTAGCCATTTGGGCAAGAAACTGTTCTTGCCTGGATTGATGCATAAACTGGACACAAAAAACCCTCAGAGAGAGGAATGCTGAACTTGCTTAAAGTTGAGATGATCCTTTGGGGTTCCTGATTCATTAAAGAGTCTGCAAAACATTCTGCGGAATACAGAAGAAAGTAACTGAACTGTCTTTGAAGTTTCCTGCTTTATGAAAAAGTTTGCTGGACTATGGGCCTGTAGGCTGAAGATGGATGCCCCAACGGTACAGAAAAACTTTGGGTGACTGTCCAGGAAGCAAGATGTCTCTGTCACTTCTAGAGTTTTGGAACTTACTTCTTGTTTACTTAGGTAATATTATATCCTTCTGGAGTCTTTGATGGAGTTAAAGAGGATAGTTATAGATTTCTTTAGTTATGATAAAAGATAAAGTAGATATAAATATGGTAACTGTAGTTCTTGCTTGATAACTGTTTTGTTATATGTAATTTTACTATGTTAAAGTAAAAGCCTTTCATTTTTGTTTAAACAGAAAAGGGGAAATGGTGTAGGAGGTCCTTCTGTATTTGCATTGCTTTCATTGGTTAAATAAAGAAACTGCCTTGGCCTTTTGATAGGGCAGGACTTAGATAGGTGGGGAAAAGAGAACTGAATGCTGGGAGAAAGCACACAGGCAGGGAAAGCTGCTATGGAGTCGCCAGAGTCAGACATGCTGAATCTTTCCCGGTAAGCCACGACCTTCTGGTAACACAGATTAATAGAAATGGGTTAGATCAAGATGTGAGAGTTGGCCAAGAAGAGGCTAGATATAATGGGCCAGGCAGTAATTTAATTAATACAATTTCCATGTGGTTATTTTGGGGAGACCAAAAGCAGGCCCTCTCTCCTTCAACATCCACTCGCTTCCTCTCTCTCAGAAAATAACAGGCTTCTAAGAGATAACAACAAAATATAACAAAATAAAATACAATAAGATAAAACAAAAAGTTTATATCAAAGTTGGATAAGACAAGCCAACAGAAAAATAAAAGAGTTGGAAGAGAAGGCACAAGAATCACAGATCTTCTCATTTACATATTCATGAGTCCCATGAAAATGCTAAACTGAAAACTGTAGTATTTATACACAGAGGACATGGTGCACATCTGTGGAGGCCCTGTGATTGCTTCTTCAGTCTTTGTAAGTTCATATGAGCTTTGTTTAGTTGTCATAGACAGCCTTGTTCTCTCTGTCTCCTCTTTCTTCCCAAGGCCTTCTGCTTCTTCTTAGGGTTCCATGAGCTCTGAAGGGATGGGTTTGATGGTGATATCTCATTAAGTATAATAAGCTTTTCTTTTTAAATAATATTTTATTAATTTTTGAGAATTTCATGCAATGTATTTTAATCATATTCATTCCCTGATCCTCCCCCTACATCCTCCCAGAACCAAGCCACCTCCCTAATCCATCCCTAGGCTTTTCTCTTGGCTAAACTATGGCTTCCTGGAAAGCATAACCCCTTATGTAAAGTAACTTCAATTAAATTATTTTATGCACACACTCAGGTTGACATCTTAGCTACCTTTAGGGCACAGCTTTGATGCTGTCAGTACTTTATTTTCCATAAGGCATGTGTACTAATTGCCTCACATGGCTAATTTATATTGTCTCATTGTATGATTAGAGATTAGAAAAGAGAAGTAGAAGCATTTACTCTTCTTATACTGTTTACTCTCATGGGCTCTGGTGTACACTTAGTGTTTTTCACAATACAGGTGAAGGAGAAGCTAAAAAACCGCTGCAAAAATAAAAGATTAAATAAAAATTAAAGTGCATGTATTCTTAAATTTTGATTGTACATAATATATTCCTTTAGTATTTCAAAGCCCTCTGATCTCCATTTAGTACTAGTTTTAGCTTCAGTCTAATTATAATCTCAATATCTCTCTTTGAGTCACATCAAATGTCATATATTCCACATGCAGTGTGTACAGTTGATGTGGGACTCCCCTCTGTATGCTGTGGATATGTTTTATTGCCATGGGTTAATAAAGAAGTTGCTTTAGCCTATGGTAGTGCACAATATAGCCAGGTAGAAATCTTTAGCCTATGGCAGCACACAATATAGCCAGGTAGAAATCTTTAGCCTATGGCAGCGCACAATATAGCCAGGTAGAAATCTTTAGCCTATGGCAGCGCACAATATAGCCAGGTAGAAATCTGAACAGAGATCTAGATAGAGAGAGTGGGCGGTGTCAAGGAGACACCATGTAGCTGTCAAAGAAGGATGCCAGAACCTTCCTGGTAAGCCCCGCCTCATGGTCATACATAGGTTAATAGAAATGGGTTAATTTAAGATGTAAGAGATAGGTAGAAATATGGCTGAGCCATCAGCCAAATAGTGTTGTAATTAACATAGTTTCTGTATGATTATTTGCATCTGGGTAGCCAGGAACAGAATGAGGAGCCTTCGTTTACATACAGAGCAGTCACAAAATGGGAGACAATGAATCAGAAGGGCGGTGATGCTTGTGTGTTTTCACATCAAGAGATTTATTTCAAGAAAACTCAATGGCCAGGATGTCTTTCAGACTCTCAGTGGTCATACATCTTTTATTGTGTCTTTATTTTTATTCTTGGGTATAAGAATTACAGCCATAAACATGTGTATTTTGTTTTCATCCTAGGAAATGACTAAGGGAGACACAGACAATTAAGAGTGTAGAAGCATTCTTCTGTTGTTGCTGTTATTATTCCCTGACATGAGGAAATTAGATGTAAAATATCCCAATTAGTATGTGCATGTGTGCATGTGTGTAGAAAGCTCCTTGTTATTTTAGTTCATAATATTCTTAGAATAATTTACAAGGTAGAATAGGTGGAATATGTCTTACACTTTGGTATTTAACTTGGGAGAGTTATTCTGAATTTGCAGCTGTGGTCTATGTGATTGCATTTCTTTGTTAAAAAGGTGGTTCTCCTGTTTCTGAGATAGGTCAAGACTGAGTTTCTCCCCTTTCTTACCACAATTTTATTAACTGCCTTGTTAATCATCTCAAGCCCTACTCGGGTTGCAGCCAGATGGGAACAATCACTATTTCATATAGGGTGCAAATCATGCCGACCAAATCCATTAGTCTTAAATGAGAGCTCTACCCTTGATAGGCACTGGGGATTGCTCTGGCTTGCATAACTTGCACATAAGAGGAACAGATACACACACAGAGAGAAAAAGTGTTTGGATTTCAAACTTGAGGTAGCTCTGGACTTCTCCCAAATGAAAGAGGTCTGGTTTCAAGTGAAGTGAGGTCAGAGGTCATGGTTCAATCTGAAGATCTAAGTGGGTCAATGTATTTGGCAGACCCAGACTGTTAAAGAAAACAAATAAAACAAAGCTAAAATGAGGAGGGTAATAAGCACATGTCAAAATCTCAACAACCGTTTGCTTTCATTCCTTCAAACATTCAGGGATCGTCTAATCAGCTTCAGCTAAAACTGTTTACAGCTCAAGGTGTTTGAGCAAATGGTGTCCTGACATTTGGCCTTGCTTTAGCCTGGCACACAGTAATGGACTGTGGAGTCTGGGAAGGATAAATGTTGTTAGTTTAGCAAGCCTCTGATGAGTGTGGTCAGAGAGCAGCCAGGGTCCAACCTTGTCTTTCACACTACAGCCAACCAGCCTATAATTCCAGACAGTGCTGATTGACTTTGCGTCTGCTCTGTTTATCATTTCTTAAAACTTCTATTTTATATCAGTTGCAAGTGGTCCTTGCTCCAACTAGGGATAGAGTACTCATTATGAAAAATATCAGCATTTTCATCTGTAGAGAAGGACCTTGCTGAGCTAATGCTCAAGTCCAAAGCATAAAAATTAGAAGACCAGGCAGTTTCCTATATCTTCCTTGTCTCTGTTTGTTTTTACTTTTCTCTCCAATGTTGTTTTTTGTTCAAAGTGAGACTGCCTTGAAAATCTTTAGAATTGAATTGTTTTACTTAGGGGGAAAATATGAAATGGTTGCATACAGTCTATAAATCTTGGTCAATATTACTGAAGTGGGCCAGTAAAAAGAAAAGGAAAGCATGGGGGGGATAAGCTTTTCTTTTTAAATAATATTTTATTAATTTTTGAGAATTTCATGCAATGTATTTTAATCATATTCATTCCCTGATCCTCTCCCTAATCCATCCCTAGGCTTTTCTCTTGGCTAAACTATGGCTTCTTGGAAAGCATAATCCCTTATGTAAAGTAACTTCAATTAAATTATTTTACACACACACACACACACATATATATATATATATATATGATGAAGCTTATGAAATATTAGATTTCCATCTGGCTATCTCAATAGTTTTTGTCTGCCCCCATTCCCTCCTCTGTCCTTCCGCCATCCCTCTTGTTACTGAACCTCCCCTCTTATGATTTCTCTTTCCCCTTCACATCACTTGTGATCTACTATCCCCCTCCCTTAAGTTATTTCTTCCTCTTTCCCCATCAATGATCTTTGTTGTTTCCTCAAGTCTCACAATATATTCTTCACAGAAAACTTGAGGTGCGCAAAAACATATGTAATACACAGAAACTTACAGCTATTAGACATCATCTGAATTGAAAAATCATACTTATTACACAATAATAAAAAATCATATTTATTCTGGCCCCACTGAACATTTGTGTTTGTGATGTGGTCTAATTGTGACTGGTAGCTCTAGCAAGCCAAATATAACCCACTAGCTGACCTTGTTTTGTTTCTGTTGCTTTGGGAAAATAATTTGACAAAAAGTAACTTCTAACAGAGGGGTTTAATCTACAGTCCATCATAGTAGGAAAGTCAAGGTGGAAGGAACTTATAGCAGTTACCCTCATTACATACTTAGCCAAGAGCAGAGAACAATGAATGCATTCTCCACTCACAGACAGTCCTGGACCCAAACCTGGAAAACAGGGACCCCAACTGTGAACCAATTTTTCCCATATTAATGAACACAATCAATACAATCTCCCACAGACACACCCACAGTCAAACCTGATCTAGACAGTTCTTCGTGGAGACTCTTTCTAGATGATTCTAGACTGTGTCAAATTGATAATTAAAAATAGTCATCACTGTGAATCTCTTCATCTGCTTCCATCAGTTACTGATTGAAGGTTCTATGGTGGCAATTAGGGTATTTACCAGTCTGATTACAGTTCAGTAATCAGACCAGTTCAGGCACCCTCTCTACTATTGCTAGAAGTCTTAGCTGGAGTCATCCTTGTGGATTCCTGGGTGCTTCCCTAGCCCAAGGTTTTTCCCTAACCCCATAGTGGCTCCTTCTATCAAGTTATCTCTTTCATTATTCTCCAACTTCATTCTTCTCCCAACTGGACCATCATATTTCCTCATGTTCTTATCCCCCTTTCCCTCCTTTCTTTCCCTGCACCTATCCTGTTTGCAGTTTGCTCTGGTAATCTTATCTCTTTCCCCTTCCTAGGGTGATCCATGAGTTTCCCTCTTAGGTTTCTCCTTGTTACCTGGGCAAAGGTCCTAGAATCCAGTCTAATCCAGTCTAAGAGAAGGAGGAGGAATTATGTGAAAAAGCGGGGGGGGGGGGCAGTTAAGATCATGATGGAGAAACCCATAGAGACAGATGACCCAAGATAGTGGGAGCATGTGGACACTGAACTGACAGCTGGGGAGCCTGTATGGGATTAAAATGGGCACCCTGAATGTGGGTGACAATTGTGTGGCTTAGTCTTTTTGTGGGGCCTCTGGCAATGAGACCAGGATTTATTTCTGGTGCATTATCTGGCTTTTTGTAGCCCATTCCCCATGGTGGGCTACCATGATCAACCTTGATATGGGGAGGGAGCTTGGTCCTGCCTCAACTTAATATGCCAGGTTTTGTTGACTCCTCATGGGAGGCCTTATCCTCTCCGAGGAGCATATGGGAGGTGGTGAAGAGGGGGAGAGGGAAAAGGGGGTAGAGAGAACTGTAGTTGGTATGTAAAATGAATTTTAAAAAGAAAATGTAAACCTTTTTCCACAGTGTAAATGCTGTCATCAATAAACCTAGGATAAGTTTATGTCTCTCTTCATTTAAAATATGATGTGCTGTCTTAAGATGCAAATTCAACTCTAAAATATTCATTTCCAGTCTTTCTCTAAATAAAGCAAAAAAAAATCTCAAAAAGAAAAATAACTGAAGCTAGCATCATACCTACAAGGATGACTCCAGCTAAGACCCTAAACAATAGTGGAGACGGGGGCCTTAACTGGCTTCCCCCTGTAATCAGATTAATGACTACCTTAATTGTCATCATTGAAACTTTATTTAGCAACTGATGGAAGCAGATGCAGGGATCCCAAATGAAATGCTGGGCTGAGCTCCCAGAGTCCAGTAGAAGAGAGGGAGGAGTGATAATATGAACAAAGAGATCAAGACCACGATAAGGATACCCACAGAAACAGTTGACCTGACCTAGTGGGAGCTCATTAACTCAGACTGACAGTTGTATATGTCTATATAAATCATGTTTAAGTTTTCCACAATGAACAATGAGTTTTTCCTGCAGTGATATTTGAAGTTTCCAAGAAGAAGATGGGTCCCCATAACAACAACTCCACCTGGTTGATATGACGTCATGATACTGATAGCGCTACTACAAGACCTGTTTCAAGTACCAGCGGCACAAGACGGTTCCAACTTGGTTAGCTGAAATGGTGCACATCTTTTACAACATTCTGGCCAGACCTCCACAAAATACTCAGAGACTATTTGCAATTTTACCAAACATTGATCTTGAAATTTAACCATCATTTTACTTTCACGGGATCCCCTAGAAAGAACGTTTCCCACATGACAGCTGGAAGTAACTCTAGAGGACAACGTACCCTCTCCCATCAAAGTTTGTCCTGAGACTTAAGGACATCATTTAGGGGTTGATTATAGTTGGTATATGGTTGAAGGTTGGGAGAGGAATTTTATAAGCTCAGGGATCTTTTTGGGAAAAAAGGGGGAAATTGGATGATAGGATAATAGATTGGTATTTGTGAGTTATTATTTATAGACAATTACATTGGATACAAAATTAAATTGTATTGAATATTATATGCATGCATGCTTCTACATCTGTTTAAAACATTTTTTATGTATTGATATATATATTTACCATATTGCAGTGTACATTTCTACCTCTGATTAAGATACTTAAATATTGTTTATGTATTGATATATTATATATATTTACCATATTGCAGTGTATACTTGTACATTGTTTACATTTGGAGGTCATTGTCCTCATTTATTGAACAGTTGTTTATTGTCTTAGTCTTTAAGTTAGATAGGTATTAAGAATTATAGATTAATAGTCATCTATGTTTGTCATATTTATAGCTAGACTAATCAGGTTTTTTAGATATATAGAGATTATATTCTGTATAAATAGATAACCTTCAACCTCTTCAAAGAGCTGTAGAAAATGGCATTTAATCTAATTTAGAGTTCTGGGGTAGCAAGACACAATCGCTCCTAGCAACACCAATCTATTCCCGAGAGATTGTTGAGCACCAAAGACAATTCACTTGGAGCTTGTCTTCTTCTTGGCAAAACTGGCCTCTGGGCAAGGAACTGCCCATACCTCAACTACTGGCAAAATACAAAGTATCCAGAAATGGATAGGCAGAACTGTCAAATCTTGCCAAGACAGGGTAAGATGGTTTTAGAAAATTTCTTGCCTTTAAAAATAATCTGTCAGTTGTTCTAGGCCTTAGCCAAAGCTGGTTGCTTCAATGCTGCAAACGTGATTTTGGGTGATTGCCCAGGTAGCCAGTTGTCTCCGTGATTTGTTGTATGTTTTGGAAGTTGTTTGATTGCATTTTCTAATTACTCAGGTAACATTATTTCCCATCTTTGATGGGGTTAAAGAATAGATAAATGTAGTTACTTTTCTCTCATGACTTGGCCAAGTTATTTATTATACAAGACTCAAGCTAGTTAGAATAGGATATTTATTCTTTTTGTATATAATTTTGTAGTAGGTTTAGAACTCTCTTACTTAAACAAAAGGGGGAGGTGCTGTGGGAGCTCCTTCTGCTCCTTCAGCCAATAGCCTTTGAGATACCAGCCCACTGGGGTGTGGTCTCTTTCTCTTTAAAAAGCAGTGGCATCCCTCCTCTCTCTCTCTCTTGCTTTGAACTCCTTTCCTGATAGAGGGCTGCTGTCTAGGATGGTTTTCTGTAAGTTTTTCCCCTCAAATAAATAACCCTTTTAATAGTAATTCCAAACTGGTGTGGGATTGATTTGCGCTTTAGACAGTGGGGGAACATACATAGGATTAAACTAGGCACTCTGAATATGGATGATAATTGCGTGTTTGGTCTTTTTGTGGGGCAATGGGACCAGGATTTATTCCTGGTTTATGAACTGGCTTTTTGGAACCCATTTTCTTTGGAAATGTTTTTTTTTTTTTTTTTTTTTTGCTCAGCCTAGATACAGGGAAAGAGCCTTGGTCCTACCTCAAAGTGATGTGCCAGACTTTGTTGACTCCCTATGAGAAGCCTTACTCTCTTTGGGGAGGAGATGGGGGTGGGGTAGGGGAAGGTGAGGGGAGTGGGAGGAGGGGAGGGAGTGGGAACTGGAATTGTTATGTAAAATAATAAAGGATTTTTTAAAAATATAAATAATTTTCTTTTTTTTTAAAGTGAAATAACCGTCACACTGTCAGACTGTCTTTCAATCTAGGTTGGACCCTTGACTCTTAGCACAATGAGCAGAATGGTCCCTTCTTGCCTTACCAAAGATAAACCATTGGGAAGAGCTTCCTGATAAGTGTGGGATTGAGTTGCTCTTACTCCAAATGCTTGGGACTAGATTGATTTCAGATTCTGGGGTGCCTTTTTATTCATATTCTACAATATTTTCTTAGACATTACCAGTTGAGCAATGTTACACCTAAATTCTGAAATCTAAGATTCTCCAAATCTAACTATTTGAATATTATACTGGTTCTCAGAAGATTCAACTATATGAGCCTTTTGGTTTTCAGTTTTGTAGGTTTGGGATCTTTAACATGTAAAAGATTTCTCAAGAAAATCACCTTATTTAATGAACTTTTGCAGAAGAGTAAGTTTGCTGAAAATAAAGCAGAAGATATAAGACATGGTCAAATGCAATATAAACACATTGAGCATTGTTTTAATGAACTTCCATATGTGTATAAAACACTAATATTTTTTGATTTTCTAACCCAATTACAAATTTCAAGACATATAGATCATAAACGAAAACCTTGCTGAAACTATCCAAATTGTGTTAGCTGTTTCACCATCTACACAGGTCAAGGTGTAGAAGATTCTTAGCATTCCAAAAAGTTTCCTACCTGACTTGAAGGCAGCAGATACCACAGGCAAAGCTATTATTATGTTTTACCTATTTTCAAATTTGACAGAAGTAAAATATGTGGGATATGGTACCCTTGACGATCTGATTCCATTTACTCACTGTATTTATCACTCATTCATGCTGTCATGTGTTTTAGTACATCATTCTTTTATTGCTGTATGGCTTCTGTTAGATTTTAGCTAGAATGTGTTCATTCTATTTCACATTGCTGAATAGTCATGTTTTCTCCAATGTGAGACTACTACAAGCACGCTGCCATAAGCCCTGTCCTATGGATCCATTGGAAAATAAGGCTATCCTGTGGGTGTATGCACCAAGCAGGGCAGCTATTTTAGAATTGTGCCAATGATCTTTTTCAAGATATTTGTGGCTATTAATAATGCAACCAGCTGTTCAGGAAATGTCACTTGCCCCAGCTTTCCTCAAATACTTTGTGTTCTTTATTTTTGTGCTCTTCTGTTTTTTTAGTAAATTCTCCCTAATTTGTATTTTATAAGTAATATAGAACATAGTTTCATGTATTTACTCTTTATGAAATATAAGATTAGAGAGTTCAGTTTTAAAACTTTCCCTGGAAGACATCATTATAATATCTTTTTCTTGGCAGGGGAAGCAAGGCAAGAAAATACAACTAAGTTTTCTTAGCTCAACTATAGTGGGATGATTTACATATGAATCATTATTAATTCTTCTAACAATCACTTGTAGTAGGTGTTTTCCAATGACTCCTAAGGTCACATATCTCGGAAGAGTTAGTTTGATTTTGCAGCTCTTTTTATTCCTTTCCTCTCCTAATGCCTTCATCATCTTTTGTGCTTATTTAAGTTGGAGGTTTGGACATGTCCTTGCTTACAAAGAATAGGAGAATAATAATTATTCTGAAGACTTTATCACATTTTAAAGCTATTTGCTATCTAACATGTAGTGGAATAGTCTTTGGCATACCTTTTGTTTTTTTAATTTTTACAATAAATCCTTTTTATCTTTCTAATTGGAAGCATCATGTGTTTTCATTTTGAAGGGTGAACAAACACTCGGCTTCTTTCTCCTGGCTCTGTGAGAAGCTAGGTCCTTGACTTTTCAGATCGCATTATGTGAAGGTAATCAATGACCTGTTTGCTTCATTACCTACTTCCAATGCCCTCTTAGCTTCCATCTCTAAATTAATGAATAGCCTTGTCCCAACTCACAGGGAATCAAATATTTACACTCTTCTCTTTTGCTTCAGCAATCCTCCCTTATCAAGGATTTTCATTTTATAAAAAAAAAGTGGTCTCATGTTTACACTTAGATCCATTGACATGTTTAGCCTATTTAAGAACAAAGCCTTTGAATGTAAAATAATTTGAGAGAAAAACCAACAGTTTTCTTAGTCTCAGAAGCATTTCGTGTTATGTCTGAGAAGGACTGTCCTTGTTAGTAAAGAGTTTCACTAACTGTGTACAGGGTAAGGTGTTTTCTATATGTCTGTTATCTATTCCTCTTCCATACTCACAGATCCCAAATAAATCAAAACACAAAGTTAAAATGGAAGTTAAATAATGACTAAAAATTGCAGTGCTTATTTATTTAAAAAAATAAAATATGTTCCCAAGGTAGCCACAGACTATCTACTGTGGCAGTCAAAAGTAAGATGAATATAATCCAGCATAGTAAATTTAATACATGGAATTATATAAGATAGGGTACTCAGTAAAGAAATAAAAATAGTTTCTTTTCCTATTTGATTCATCTTAATTTTTACTGTGTAGATATATTTAAATGCTACTATGGCTTCAGAATGCTTGCTTACCTTGTGCAAAAAGAAAAGTCCATTTATTTCAGTATGAACTCTTTTCACATCAAAACTAATACCTCTTCCTTCTCGTGGTTTAATAATCATTTTAATTTCTGAAATGTACCCAGAATACTTTTCAGGTCTCCATTACAAATGAATGTGTCATTCATGTGCTATCAGAGCACAGACATGAACTTCTGAGCTCTCTCAGATGGTGTCTAACATTGTGAAAGACCTCTAGTAAGTTAATACCAGGTGTTCAGAGTCTATATTTGCCTTTCAGTATTTCTATATGGTATAATATTTAATAGCTTGAGCTAGTTACACAATATAAAATCCTTTTCTCACATGTGTGAGGTTGACACAACTAAGTCGGTTGAAAGAACACCTAGAGATTTTATATAAATAGGGTATTATGTGGTTGATGATGTCATATATAGATTTAGATAGATGAAATGGCTTGCTACTAACTTCATGATGCTCAACTTTCATTTTTATCTTAAAGTAACTTTGTGTAAAAAGTCAACAGTAAATTTCTAGGCTGGAAATCAAAAGACCTGGTTCCTTCTTTCGAACAATGGTTCTAGAAATTCATCTTAGTATTCTCAATTCAATCTTATCTGAAATAATAGAACTAGGCTTCCATTAAAATAGAACAGAACAGGCTATAAAGGTGACTTGGGGGTAACAGTGCTTGATGAGTAAGTGTGAAGGCCTAAGTCCAAATCTATAGAAGCCAAGTGAATACTGGACATGGCCACGTGTACCTCCTATATCCAAGTGCTGTAGAAGGAGTATAAGAGAATAGAGGATCAATTAGGATTGCTGGCTACCAACTAGCTCCTGGCTCAATAAAAGATCACATCTCAATAAATACTAGGGAGACTGACAGAGCAAAGTACCTGGTGTCCTCTTCTGGTTTCCTCATGTGCATCTTGTGTACACATAGACAAAAATAAATTTAAAAAACTAAAAATAAATAGGAAACCAGGGAAGAAGGAAAACTAAAAAAAAGCAAACAAATGAAAACCCACCTAAACTAAACAAAACCTAGAGGTCAGGAAGAAAGTGGATTACTCAGTGACCAAGAACCATGTTTGGGTTCATGTTTACTGTGTGGGAGATATTTCTAGCATGTTATTTTAGAGAAACTTGAGTACATATTCTGATACCTGTGCTTTGGCTGGACAGGTTATGGTTGAGTGATTCAAAGTTGTGGCTTTGTAGGAAAAGCAACAAAAGAAAAAAATGGCCATGCCAGAAGGTGTGAACTTCATTTAGAGAAAAGATCTTGTATCCTTGTTGAGTTGATGTCTTAGTTCATACAAAGCTGAGGATAGAAAATATGACTTCTCTATCTTTCCTGGTTAGCTGGGGTCCCTTATAGATAATGTGAAAATATTATGTCCAAATAGGAGTCAATCCAATGGAATGATAAAGGAATAAAGGAAGATACTCCAGACTCACCGGAAAAGTCTAATAATTTATTTTAAGGCATGACATGAGATGCCTATCTATCTATCTATCTATCTATCTATCTATCTATCTATCTATCTATCTATCATTTATATAATTGCCTATCTATCCATCTATCTTTAATTCTCCCTTCTTTTCTTAAAAATATGTTCTTTCCTCATACAATATATCCTGATTACAGTTTTACCACCTCCCCTCCCATCTGGATCAATTCCACTTCTGTCTCTCACTAGAAAATAACAGGCTTCTAAAATATAACAACCAAACATGAGAAAATAAAATACAATAAGATAAAATAAAAAACGTGGCATCAAATTTTACAAGGCAAACCAACAGAAGGGAAAGAGCACCAAGAGAAGGTATAAGAATCAGAGACCAACTCTTTTACATACTTAGGTGTAGCACAAATAATAAAAGCTCATAGACAGATACCGGCTTCATCCTGAAGACGAGAAAAGCAAAGTAGCCAGCCACTGGCTCTTACCTCTACCTCAGACTGAAATGGCGAATCCTCAGAGTGAGACTGGGTTGAGACCTGTCTTCTCCTGTTTTATATGCCTTTCTAGTGCTGTGATTAAATGCATGTACCACCACCACCAGGCCTCTATGGCTAACTAGTGTGACTACCTGGTCTATATAGTTAATCAGTGTGGCTGTTTTGCTCTCTAATCTTCAGGCAAGCTTTATTTATTGGAATATAACTACACTGAGGGAACAATGCTTACCAATATATACCACTAAGATGCATTAACATGCCTACATGGGCTTTTGCACAGCCAAGATTAATTATAAGGACATTAACTTTCCCCTGTTCTATCCTGGCAGGAATCACTTAACTTAAAGCTGTGCCCTTTCTACTTACCACTCGGGATTCAATCCAGGGCTCTCTTGTCCTTGCTTCAATGTTGAGGAGTTAGTCCATTCTATTTCCTTTATAGTTATAAAAGATTGTGCCGCGCCAGCGCAGCTTGGATGTCAAGACTGGCGGGGGGGGGTGCCGAGATTGAGACACGGAGGCTACTTTTCAGGTGGTAGAACAGCAACTTTTTTTTTTTTGCCCCGAGCTAAAGCCTTTTATACCTCTACTGCTTCTGTGGAAAACCACCGGCCAGAAAGAACATAAACATCCTTATCAGTTACAGACCAAAAGGAAGTTCCACTGTTGGTCAGGGGGAGTTAGGGCAGCTAGATCACAACAGATTGTTTTACTAAATATAACAGAAGAACAGATGCAAACTATGAAGTGGTGGTTTTAGCTGTTCACAAACAGAGTTTTCACTGTAGTAAGAACGTGGTGGATCTAAAACAAGATGTGGTGGCATACACTTGTAATTCTTCCAATCAGGAGTCTGAGACAGGAGGATGACAAGTTTAAGGACAACAATATTTGGTTTTAATGTTTATAATCTACATCTGGATTGTGTCTGGCTGAGAAAGCTAAATTTTTGTATAAGTATCCCAATACATGTAATAAGATTCTGCCAGACATCCATATTTCGATCCTTCCATCTCTTATTCTTTCATTCTTTTCTTTCTCTTCTCCCTCATTTTCTATTCTCCTTAAGCTTCTTCCATTATGACTAAACCATTGGAGTGCCACCTGGCTTATCCATCAATAATGTCACCAAAGTCAGAAAATCCTACCTTTGGTAGAATTTTGTGTCCCAGATAAGGTATTTGGACAGTGGACTGCATTGGAGTAGTCCAGTTGAGTAAATTGCCTTTCTAAGAGTTTCCTCTTTTAGAGATTGGAAAACTACATATTATACTTGGTGAATTTGCAAGGTAATACATGAAACTACCTTATGCTAAACATGTCTTCTCAAAAGCCTCAAAAATATCGAAGGCAACAGTTCTCAGAGGTCAATACCGAGACTGACATGGGAGGTTTGCTAGAGCGCAGCACCATGTTTCCTCTTGATCAGCCTGAAGTAGGACCAGGGAACAGAGACTCCCACGAGCTTGGGGTCCTTATGAAGATGGCATCTTGGAAGCCGAAGATGCTATGACGTGGCCTCCCTTCTCAGGCTGCCCCTGTTTCTGGGTCCAAGCTTCTGAGATGCCAATGACAGAGTTAAAATGCACTGAAAGTGGTTTGCAAGCCGTGCGTAGTTACAGGTTTTCTGAAATGCACACCAATGTCAACAGGAAGGCAGGATATAAAGCTCACATAAGGAGAGAGCAGCATCTCAAGTAAACTGCATTGGAAACTTTATGTTTTCCCAGATGCTGTGGTAATTTACATTTTTCATCATCGGGAATAGTCAATATTATCTTTTCATAAGAGCTCCCCAAAAAAGAGCACCGATAAGGGTCCCCTTATAGCCAGACCACTTTTCAAACACTAAAGGAGTAATTCTAGTTGAATCAAAAGAAGGAGCTCAAGTCTCTGCAACCTTCAAATATGATAGGCTGTGTTCTAAGTGGTCCCATTCAATACACACTGGGAAGACTCAGGTAGAAAATTTGAATATGAGTGAAATAAATTTTAAGAACCAGTTATCATCATCCTGGCTACTGGAGAGCTCACAAAAGCAGGTTAAAGATGGAAAAAGCCTATTCCAAAATTATCTATAAGAAGTGGGAACAGTGGGGACAAATTTTGAGGTTTCCAGTAAAACTCTGCTTGCTTACCATGAGAGAGTGATGCCAGGAGGCCAGAGAAACTGGGTGCCTATAGATGTGTCTGAGAATTTAGCTCCTATAGAATGTTTAAAGGTATGTATATGAAACTGACTAAATGTCAGAAAAACCAGGCCTTAGAACTAATATTCATCCACCAAACTGGTCTCTCCCAAACAGTTATATATACTTTTAAGCAAAAATAAGCGATGAGTCAGCTTCAGGCTGTTCCCATGGCTTAGATCAACTGTCAAGCTCTTGCAAAGACCCACACCAGGAATCAATCCCTGCTAAATTTCTTGAAGGTACAAGCATTTGTCTGGCAGGCTGCGTGGCTCTTGGTTGCCCTCTGCAGGGGTAAGAAGCCTTGTTTGAGGAAGACTCTAGAGACTTGCAGACCTTGGGAAGATATATAGGCATGTGGCAATAAATTTCAAGGCCTGTCTGGCTCTTTAAGGGCCTATCCATTGTGGGTGATTTAACCAGCAGGCAATATTTTCAGGAACCAACTTTAGTGCTTCAGACGTGCAGGGGAGTTGCTGACTTGGGAAAATGGAGTAATTCGGGCCTGGGACCCACAGAAGGATGATCATTATTTTTCCCTTCCCCCTCATTGGAAGGATCCAACTTCTGGGGTGTGACCCTATAAATCACACTGAAACAAAGAGCATGTGCAAGCACACATACACAAACACCTCTCATTTTTATACATTTAGTACTTATGCTGGTGGAACTAATGAAAAGCAGATTGGTCAAAGCAACCTAGAGAATCAATTTGCAAGCACTCGCCCACTCAGGTCTCTGACAATGCATATAGCTCTTCTCTGTTACGTGAAGGTCTCACAGAGATTTTCTTCAAATGAGTTTTTCTTTATGGGGGAAATGAAGACACTTTCTGTGGGTCAAACACAATAATAAAAAAGTGACCTGTTCTTCAACTCAATGCTCTCCCTGCCTTCCAGTCTCAAGGCCAGTGTGAAAGAATGTTTATAGTTCTGTTCCATGAGGCTTTTTCTGTGAAGTAGAAATGGTCAGCAGAAAACTGAGGTGTATTACTTATAGTGAATTCATAAATTAATAGTGATCAACTCTCGAGGTATTTTTTAACTTCATGGTGACCTCACACTGTCATTTCCTCCCATATTAATATAGGTGAAACCTGTGAAGCTCGCTATAGAAACACACATTCAAAGGCAAGGTCCTTCTAAGAGCCTGAGCTAGGTCTCCAGATGCCACATTAAAAAGAAGCATTAAGGCACACCCAGAATTAGAGACATGAAACCAGGTAAATTCCTAGGGTTCTCTGGACAGCTAGACTAGCCTACTTGGTGAGAGACTATCTCAGTACGAAGTAGATGGCTCTGAGGAACAATAGCCAAGGGTTCTCTCTGCTTTCCTTATACATGTGCACACATGTACACGCACATATACATGTGCACACATACAAACATGCACACAGAAAGAAAGACTGAAGACAGAATATGATGTGATGACTGCACATTGTAGTATCACTTTCACGGGATCAAGTTTAGAAAGAACATGGGCAGGAAACATCTCAGTTAGAAATGCAAACCTACACTTGTGCTTATTGAATACATATGAAAGCAGGACCAGTCAGTTGAGTATGGTTGTTATGATATTTGTGGGGCAAATTAATATTCACATATGGGCAAATATGTTGCATTGCTAGTTTTATTCACTGCAGGCATGAGAAAAAGTGACAGATAACCAACCACTTGGGACTCAATTTCTTTGTGAGTATGAAATTGAGTAATGATAACATTTCAGTGTGTATTCTATAGAAACACACTTTGTTGACAGAGGTTTTCTGTCCTGCCTGGTCCCGCAGCCATTCAGTCTCAAGGAAACACACAGATGTCTGCATTAATCATAAACTGGTTGGCTTATTAGCTCAGGCTTCTTATTAACTCTTTCTTACATCTTAAATTAGCCCATAATTCTTGTTTATGTTAGCCACATGGCTTGATACCTTTGTCAGTGAGTCATTCTCATCTTGCTTCCTCTGTGACTGGGTCATGACTGAAGACTGACTCTTTCCTCTTTCCAAAATTCTCCTGTTCTCATAGCCCACCTCTACTTCCTGCCTGGCTACTAGCCAATCAGCATTTAATTAAAATAATACAAGTGGCAGGTTAAAAGATTATTGTCCTACAGCAAACACATCCCATTGCCTGTATACAATGAACCCTTAAAAGAGTTCTGCCATGAAATAGCTGCTACAGAAATCAATGCAAGTGACTTGAACTTCTTTATCATCTCCTAACCTTTCAGGAGCAATGGGGGGTTTCTAAGAGGTGATGTAATAAACCATTTCCCTGTAATATTCCATCTTTCTATATCATCTTTCTGATATTACTATACAAACACTGAATATCATTATTGTTCATGCCTTTTACAGCTATAAAATTCTAGGAACTTTAGCTGACATGATAGGATGCTAGGAGATTATGGACTGGAAACATAAAGTTAGCCATGCAGTGTGGAACTCAATAGTTTTGGTTTTCCTTTCTAAAACATCACAGAAAATCGTTGCTCTATTCCCTTTTTTATGTTCCTAAAGAAACATAAAGAGGAAAATGACATCATTATTAAAATGAGAAAAACCCAAATGTTTGTAAGACACTGCAAGGGAATCTGATGTTAAATGAGGAGGATCCAATGGCTGAATCAGTGGCACTCTGCTCTTTGGTAAAAAGACAATATGTTACTTAACTAGGAAATTCAGTCTTTTTCCTATTTTCCACTTCCCACACTACATGCCAAGGAAAGTAGGTATAAAGTGTAGAGCATGAGTTTCACAGCTAATGTAGAGAAGGTACAGTATAGAGTAGTGGTCCAGAGCCTACAAGAGGTAGAGCACAATACGGAAAAGCTAAACAACAAAGAATTTATCTTTAAGCCCTAGGAAGAGTAAGTAGAGGTTGGGGTTCCCAGTGATGTCTTTATGTGAGGCATTATTAATAAGCAGAAGGAGATCAGTTGGTCGCCATAGTTATTGAGGAAGGAAGGGCAAAAATGTCTTTGCACTGAGGTTCTGAGAATTTATTTTGGATGGAGTGAGCTTTGTTTTGTTTTGCTTTTTGCCATGATTTCAGGTGTGATGGTCAGTGGTAAGCGTCAATTTGACAGCATCTAGAATTACTTGGGGACGAGTCTCTGAGGATGCCTGAGTGGAATTCCTGGCCACATTCCTTGAGGAAGGAGAACTGGAATGGGAACCTGGTTTTTATAAATGGAGAAGTATACTTTAATCTTCAATCTGTGGTCACGAAATTAAAATTTATAAGCATTAACCACAATCAATATTTAATAGGTAGTTTTTAAAGCTATGTTTCTTTGCTTTAAAAAGCCATTTACTATGGGTGGTGCCACCCTGACCTTGGATTGTATGGGAAAGCAATCTGAGTAAATTCAGTCTGGAACAATTCAGTAAAAAATGCTCCTTCACGGCTTCTGCTCAGTTCCCACCTTCAGGATCTTACCTGGAGTTCCTGTTTTGGCCTCTCTCCATAATGGAGTGTATCTGTAAGTCAAGTGAACCCCTCAAGTTGCTCTTGGTTCCAGTGTTTAGCACAACAAGAGAAACCTAACTAGTATGCACAGTCATGTACCAATGCAATATATCAAAGGTTTAAGTTTAATAGTATGTTGATAGGTTAGGCAGTATTTGAAGTGTGCATACATATACAAATCTACATGAAGTTTACAGTACACATAAATATATATTGCTATATTACATATATATTTGTAAATATATGTATATATGTATATAAAACTCTACAATATCTCCCAAATTTTTTTCAATAGCATTTTCTCTTCTTTCCAAGTACTGACAGCAATCTTACATCATATTAGAGATGTGCTGCCTCTGGTGTCATAAGAATCCTTCTCTTGTATCAGGGTCAAGATAATTTTGGGTCTGTTTTCTGTGTTTCAGACTATTCTACACTAATCAACATGAGTCAAATTTCTTCTCAGTATAAAAGCTAACATGAATGAGTGTTCTCATTCTTTATATTTAAAAATATTGAAAGCCAAATCTTTAAACTAAGCCTTCAATAATCTTTTTTTCTCATTGTTTTCTGTTTCAAATTCCAAATTTTTTAGAGATTGAGAAATCCTAGAAGTCTGATCCTGTTTGAGTTTCTGATGGGTAACTGACAAATGTTTCTGGTAGTCTTTTTGCTGTTTCCCTTAGGGTTTTCTATCTTCTTGGAATTTTCCCTGAATGTGGTGTTGCTGTAGAACACTGAAGTTTGGCTTTTATGGAAACATCACAGCAGTAATTATGTATTCTGTGTGCAATCATCTTTAATGTCTCTTTCTTGAATTAGGTTGTCAGTTCTAAGAGTATCTGTTTTGTTTATTCCTCTGTCCCCTTAGGCTAGCACTAAACCTGTCACATAGTAGGAGTTAATAAATATTTATTGACAAATGTCTGAGAAAACTTTCCAGAGTTGATTTTTTTCTCACACGGATTTTTTTTCTCCTCTCAGAATCTCACGTTGTTCATACAAGATGTTTAGGGATATCCATGAGAAAAAAATGCATGATTACTGTAAAACCTCTATTTCTTCTCCTTCCATCCTGCCAAATTTTATCTGACACAGGACAGGCACAGAACTCAGCACATGTGGGGTTCTGAACAGAAAGCACATGCAACTATGAAAATCAGAATCATGTTGTTGTGTGTCGCGTTTTTATGGTTGTGATTTATACCCCTGCTGCTAGAGCTGGGTGTCTGGGGGAGTGTTGTGCTTGTAATTAGAAAGTGAAACAGATGTGAAGCTGCCATTGTAAATGATGTTTCTATTATAATGCTGCTCATTGCTCACTGATCATTTCCATTTCACCTATTGAAATTCTCACTGGAAAGATCTGGCCGTCAGGTAACAGTCACCATTAGAGAGTCTGCCTGCAGTATGGGCCTGAAATAATGCTTGCTTCATGACACTTTTAAAACAAGGCCCTGAAAGAGACCATCTGAACGGGAAGCCTGGGAAGAAAGAGACATGAATTTCAACATTCTTGATTTCTTTGTTTCTAAAACCAAGTATTGGTTGTATAATCTTAATGACATGAGCAGTGTTTTGCTCTTAAGTTTTATAGAATTTACTCAGCTTGTCATTTTAACCTGAGTCTATGTTCTCCAGCTGACCAAAGTAGAGGAGAAAGGAGACCTTCATCCTTAATAAATCTGAGCTAAATAAATCAGAGACAGATGGTGCTAGCCTAAGCGAGCACACACCTATGCACTAAGTTCTGTGATAGGCAGTAACATGCGAACCACCCTCAACATCCCTCAGAGCATTTTCATGCAGCTGTGCTGATAGACACCAACAGACTTTGGTTCACTTATGTTTTGCTGAGGCCAACACCTGCACAGGAGGAATGATGGTATAGTGGTGGTTTTAATAGGATTTTGTTTTCTCATATAAGTGGTACTAAACACCAAACAACCTAGACCCTACAAGTAAGGAAGAGCTGATTCTGGAATCTATGCCCTAGAGGAAGACATGCTGCTGTGGAAAGGACATAAGGTCAGACTTAAACCACTTTGCCCAGCCTTGACTTAGCAGGACACTGCGGGTGAAAGTCCAAAGTGATGTACAATCTTCACTTCTGGAGAAAGTTGGTCAAGAAAGTCAACGGTGAAAAGTCAGAGGGAAAATTATGGAATGCCTAAGGGATATGAGCATTATCCTTATGCAGGTGTCTTGTTGACCTCTGTCTCCTTTCAATTTTAGTGCAAGCGCTATTTAGGATTAATGAGAGGATGATAAAGCTGAAGAGGAAAGCATGTGAACATAAGGGGTATTAGAAGCAGCTTCAGTCCATTTGATCTCTTCCTCTGTGCTGACTCCATTTGTCCTGGTTCCGATCTCATCTTGAAAAATGTGGCAGCATAGACATGAGGAGTGACATTAAAAATTCATTGAGTCTTAGTACTTACGTCTAAATGGGGAGATATGAAAGCAAAGGGATGTATTTCATACTCACAGTGTCTACCAGGAGGTCAGACTGAGCTATACTGTGTCTATTCTCAGAACTATCACAGTGTGTGGTCTGTGCTAGCAAGCAGTACTTCCTTACTATCTAACATGTTAGTGATGTCACTCAACACTTCACCAACAGTATTGAGCACCAAATCAGTTTGGTGCAGACTTTGGTTCAGTAGAACATTTGCAAGTGTTACACCTTCTCTTGTCTTCAAGGTGAAGCTGCAGACAAGGCTCTCCGACCTTGAGGAAGGGACACTTCTTGGTCTGGTTTCAATGCCACCAGGGGAAATGATTGTCAGTATTCAAAGACAATGGTCTGTTCCTTCTTTGAAAAGAATGCTGCTCTTAAAAGAAAAAAAATCTCTCAGTGAGCAAATGAAGCTCTAATGAAACAGGAAATTCAGGAAATGAGTTGCAGAGATGCACGAGACAGACCAGCTTTGATGTGCCTTTGGAGAGCCGCCGTCAATTAGATGATGGCCAAACTCATTTGATAAAACACAGAGAAAGACAAATTTAAACTTCTAGTTTAAAAGCCTGCATAAATACATGTACTCATACACATGCCTCTTTGATCAGTTAATGGAATTCACCAGTAAAACACATTTTCATCTCCAAATGGTTGTTAGTCAAGTTTTTCACCTTTTACTTAACATTCCTTCATAATGGCCTTTTGAGTTCATGGAATCACCCTCCACTCTACTTCAAAGACAGATGTGTGTTTATTATCCCCACTGAGCCCAGAAGAAAGAAAAGATTTTTAAAAGAACCTTGCAGATTTGCACACAATATCCAGCATTGCACAGTAAAATGACCACAAGCAAGATTAGACCTGTAAAATCATAGTCATTGAGAGAAAGGTAATCTCCATTATGGGCACCTCCAGCTCTGCTCTGTTCATTGGGGGCAAGTGTCATCCTATGATGAGAAGTCATTCATCACATGAAGTTTAGTTACTAGCAGATAGTGAGGCTTCCTTAGACTTCTGTACATAGACTTAAAGAACAAATCTCTAGTGTCTAAGTCATTCACTAATATACACTAAGCTGCATGAAGCCAATCTCCTAACATCTCAAAACTGCTCACAGTTAAGTCTCAACCCCACACTTCTCCGGTATCATATTTTAATTGTAGTATGACAATAACAAAAGGAAGTAGAGGTTTTGTCACAAGAGTACTGTAAGGAATACAGGCATGGTGGTTCATACTCATATGACTCTGCTTGATAGGCTAAGCTAGAATTGATACAAGTCTAATGCCAGCCTACGGTAAATAAAGAGCAAAACCAAAAACAACACTATAATATCCCATAATGATATAATGACTATGAAAGGATGAGAAGCCTTAATTCCTGGTTTAAAATGCAACTTGATATAATATAGCTCAAAACAAGAGACACATTACTTATTATTGAAGTCTTGAGAAAATGTTTATTTAAATAAGTATCAACGAAAACACAGTTGAAATGATCTGAATATTCGGGGATATGTTTTTGTTTCCTATTTCTATACCTTTATGAAGAGCCATGAAGGTCAGTGTAATTTTTGAAAGAGACAACACAGCACCTGTTTAGCTTGTTCCACCCAAGAGGTCAACATACCGCAATCAGACTGTGTTGATGTGCTGGGCACCAAAGTACAGCAAATGTACAACTGCCAGTGAGTGCTATTAGGTGTTTCAAGCCAGCGGGGACTTCAGAGCTTTCTTATAGAGCAAGGCTTGATGGAACCAAAGCTATCCTCTGAGATCATTGATCACACATTGTTCCACACAGGAAAAGTGTGGAACACTTTCTCCACTATAGAAAAAAAACATTTTATATGCATCAAATGTCTTTTGTTCCAAGTCAAAAGTTAAAACATATACACGCACACAAATAACTAAATCCCACCCCAAGACAAAACCCACAAGAAACAATTAACAAAGAAACAAAAAAAAAAACAGATCAAATAAACAAAAGTCAGACTCTAAAGTGGGTTTGAGGGAAAAAAAAACCCTGCTTCCTGAAAGCTGCCTTTACAGGATAGGTTAATCCGGCCAAGCTAAGTCAAGGCCCCTTTGCCTCTTACCAGTTTGGATTCTGTTCCTTCATGCTTATTTGTTCTCGATGGCAAGAAATTTCTTGCTTCCCAAATTCAAGCCATCTGGGTTATTAAAAACTTAGTCAATCGTAGCTAATAAATCTACAACCCTACAACCCAATATTTTTGACAACACTTAAATAATATGTTAAAATACTGTCTTAAATGATAGTGTGTTACATCTAGGAAGTCTTTTAACTCTGTGTACTTCAGCCAGCTAGAAAATTTTCATCTCCAAAGATTTTTATAATTTTGAACATTTATAGTCATTAAGCAGAGTTGTTTAATTGTGTGAATGTTGTGGTATTATTTGAATCATTCTCTATAAAAGAATTCTTCATACTTTTCTCTATCACAGAAATATTTTGATCAAAACATCATCTTTCTATCCATCCATATCCACATGATAAAAGAGGAATAAAAGCTAACAACACGGAAACTAGTTAAAAATGCAAATTGGCTTTTTATAATACAAAGTGAAATACAGTTTTGGCAGAGCTTATTTCACATGCAGTTCTGTTTCTTGAGGTTGTATTTTACAAATGAGATACTCTGTCCTTGGCTGTGAGAATCTATAGCTTCTTGCAAATATTAAGCCATTAATATTTTTGGTCTCCTTAGGGTGAATGAGTAGAGAACATTTTGTTTTTAAAAATCCAGAAGAAACAGAAAAACTGTGCATGCCACTCCCCAGGATGGCTTCAGTGATAAATTATCTCATACAGCATTGCATTGAGTTACTTCTACTCACTAATCTTCTGGGTTATTTTCCACCAGATCACATTTCTTTACCATAGACCAAATTTATGCACTGAAAATAATGTATGGAGGTTTTCAATACAAGAAATGAAATTGTGTGTTTAACTTATATAAAGCCCTTGGAAGACTTGTGGATTAACCCTTATCAGTAAAAGAAAAGGCACGAGATATTTAGGAGATAGTATAATTAGGTACCTGTAGGCAATCCCTGGACATATAATATTGCAGATGGCTTGAAGAATTTTTAGGCAAGCTCTGGCTGTTCCCTGCCACAGGAATAGTTGCACTATCAATTTGATTGTACAGTTTTTCATTATCTAGAAAAAAATTATTCAAGAAATGTAAAAAGATCAACTAGTGTGTAAAATGTTGAGATAACCAACTCTTTATGCAGAGGCTTTTGAAACCTAAAGCAGAGTGTCATGGTAGAACTGATAAGAGCTGAGTCGTTGCGCAGGAATGGTGAGTACACACTATAATATTAGAAGTCATATTATGTATTGTCTAGCTGCACACAGACACTTAGGCTGTCAACACGTGCAGCCATTTAGTCAAGCTAGAGTGCCAAAATTTTATCTATGTATCATGTAGACACATTTTTATTGAGTGACAAAATGCCTAACTTTGAAAATGTCTTCAAAGAGTGTTTCTCAGAATAGCCCTGCCTCATTCTGCCAGCATCCTGCACTACTCGTCCATCAATAGATCCGTCAATCAATCATTAATCAATCAATCTGAACAAGGCATTATAAACATGTCAGAACCTTTCTATTTCAACAACTTGTGAAATTCAAAAGTGAAGGAGGTGGAGGAAAAGAGTATGCATGTATAGCTGATAATATTTTATTTTCCGAAGAAAAAATGTGTATCTGTGTGTTTCTGCATATGTTTATGTGTACTGTGTGCTTACAGGTGCCCAGAAGGCCAGGGTAGGACATCAGAGCCTTTGGAAATAAACCAAACTTCTGCTTGATCAGGAAATATTCTTAATTTTACCTGCTAGGCTATCTCTCCAGCTCCTACCACAAATTAACATAATAGAAACTTTAAGTACCAAGTACTATCATCAGTGCATAATAAAAGACATATTTAAAATCATTGAGAAGCAGAGCTATATTTCAGACTAACATTCATTACTTCCCCAATACAGGGCTTTACTGATACATATGTCGACATATGCAGACACAGTTACAAACATCTGCGCACGTGTGCACACACACAGCTATTCTTTTGTGCTTTTATGTTATGGATACTAAACTGCTAATTGTTCTTAGCGTTATCAAAAGTTGGTAGATTTTGGAAATACGTGATTGCTACCTGACGTTTCCTCCTATGCAGTAATTGCCAGGCAATCTGAGCAATTTCTGGTAGTAATTCAACAAGAAAACAAGAGTAGGAAAATAAACTCAGGTTGATGTGTGCACCAGTTACTGATTGCTTTACAGCTCCCACCTTGCACCTTTTTGCTCTTGCATGTGAAACTGGGGCTCTGCAGATTACTTTTATTTCACCCATTTGCCTCCTCAGGGCGAGGTCATTTTCTCCACATGGGTCTTGATACAGGAAGCTGTAAATCTTCTTGCTAGACTCTGGGTTGCATTTTCCTCCAATATTTGCAGGACCAATTTTCTTTTCACCCATACAAAGATACTTACTCCTGTCTCTTTAGTGGTTTAGGGGCTCTTCTTCTAAATTTCTAATTTTTTATAATCATTTTTGCCCTCTGTTCTATGAGCCCACAGAGCAGAAGTTGCTTCCTAAACTTGTAATCTCCATGGCAGCGGTTCTCAACCTATCAGGGGTCGAACTTTCCTTTCACAGGGGCTGCCTAAGACCAGCTGAAAACACAAATATTTATACTATGATACAAAACCAAAAATATTTATACTATGATACATAACAATAGCAAAATTACTGTTATGAAGTAGTAACAAAATAATTTTATGATTGGGGATCACCACAACACGAAAAACTATATTAAGGTGTTTATATTAACACAACATTGGGAAGGTTGAAAATATTGCTCTAGGGTATCATAGGAGATAGCAAAAGTGATGAGCAATTTATATGTTCAGTTTGAACACACTCACACAGGGTTTCTTAAAAGCTTTTCTCCTGAGAGAATGTCCCATGCAATAAATGCTTGCATGCCCCCAAGTATTTTAAAGTTGTGCAAAGGAGGTATACAAATCAATATTTTTTGATAACAGATTACAACCAAATTTACTTTATAATAGTTCTTTGGGACAAGGTTTCCATTTATTAAAGATGAAGTCAAACTTGCAAATGAGTGAGATGGAAATGTTGGTTTATTATTAACGATTTAAATCATGGTTGAATATTTGATATTGCAGGAGCAAGTAAAAAGTTTCTTTGTCTTCTGTAACAAGCTGTTATGCTACTGTAAGAACAGAAAATTTTGTATATACAATAAAATATTGTCAGTTCATCACAGGCAGTGATCTGGTATCTTGTATTGAGTCAATGTACCTCAGATAGGTCTCGTTGTATGATGTAATAGTATACACAGATCATAGCACGTACGTTTTGTGTTCAGAACTAAGGATGGAGGGAAGCTGCAGAATAGAACACAGGTGAGCACTGTTAGAAGTACCTTGGATATGTGGCACATTTCCTTCTGAATTTCTGATCATTGTACATTCATAAACCTTCTACAGTTACTACATTTTTACTACTCTCCCACAATTAGTTATATGATGCATGCTGGGACTGTGGGTTGCTAGGTTTCTGGGAAAACATTGTTTCTGAATGTGTCTCTGAATAAGTTAGCATTTGAATCAGTTGACTGAATTAAGTTGATCATTCTCATCCATATGTGTCAGATAACACTTGGAGCCTGAACTAAACAAAAAAGGCAGGAAGAGGCAAATTATTCCTCTAAGATGGGGCTTTCATCTTCTGCTGTGTTTGGGCATTGTACCTGCTATATATCCAGGCTACAGATTTACACCAGAGGTCCTACAGTTCTCATTATTAATTAAACTCTGGAATCCTGGGTTCTCAGCTTCAACATGTATCCTGTACCTCTTAGCTTCCTTAAATGTGTTAACCCATTTCTACATAAGTCATGCTTCTCTGGAGAACCCTGACTAACTTGGCAAGGTCCATCCTTAGGTCTAATTCCTACAGGGTTCCTGTTTTTGTAAACACAGGGTTATTGGAATACAGGCCCAATACAGTTGATATAGGAGGTAGCTGCCTTCTTGCTTTCACTGTTAAGACGTGATGTCCCTAGGATTCAGACTTTTTCTATCTTCCCTTTGTAGTATTTGCTGACCTCTGACTTTCTGACTTTATTGATCCTCCTGCTTTCATTTCATGAGTCTGAGAAGTACAGCTCTGTGCCACCACACCCTGCTTGGAGATCTCTAGTCACCTTTCCGTTACTGGTCAAGAAGTTCATGTCTATTTAACTGTGTTTTACAAAGCTAAATTCATTTCAGGACCTGATGCATAAAATTTCTTTTTTAAATAACCAGCTAAACTTTCTGTAGTACAAGGAAACGGGTGGACTGCGTCCTGCCACCAGGCTCCTGGCCACCCTTCTCCTGATCACTGGGCTAGCTTAACCCCCTGAAATAACCACACGGAAATTGTATTATTTAAATTACTGCCTGGCCCATTATATCTAGCCTCTTCTTGGTCAACCCTCATTCTTGATCTAACCCATTTCTGTTAACCTGTGTTGCACCACGAGGTCATGGCTTACTGGGAAAGCTTCTAAATTGCGTCAGTCTGGGACAGGAGAACCATGGTGTCTGCCACTCTGCCTTTCTTCCTCCCAGCATTCCATTCTATCTACACTGCCTACCTGATTTCTGCCCTATCAAAAGGCCAAGGCAGTTTCTTTATTCACCAATGAAAGCAACACAAATACAGAAGGGCGTCCTAAACCAACTTTCTATTGTAAAACATTTTAAATTAGCAAAAACAAGAATTATGAAAACTATATCAAAAGTGAAAAGGCAAAGGATATAATAGTAGGTTAAAGGGTCCTCCTTAAAGATGCTAACAAATCATCTGAATTAGTTAACACATTCCTAATGTTTAAAAGGAACCAAAAAGTTTGTATCAGGAAGAAACTGTAAGTAGCCAAGAGAAAGAGAAACTTCTTAATTGCTCCTACTAAAGCCAGAACAACCTGTAATAAGAATATTTACAAACAAGGATGATTGCCATGGAGACCAGTGCCTACAGCAGATCAAAGAACAACTTGAAACCATACTGCATCTCAATGAAGGAAGGCCACAGGTCTATAGAGTGTTTCCCTTCACTATGCTCTAATGATCTGAAACAGATCTTATGAACATTGGAAATATGGACTCAGATTACATCCTGGTGAAATTCTGCATTCTTTTCCTTTACAAGGTACTGTTTGGGTTACAAAGATATAAAAATAAAAACATATATAGAGATGAGCAAAGAAGTACAAAGAGAAACTCATTATTTTTAGCCCATCATTTCACAGAAACCCATTAAGGACATAACTACTAGGAACAGTGCTTGGACATGACAGCCCATTAGGCAACTTATTTTTGGGTGCTCATTAGGAGGCCGCTTTGCCTAATGCACTATTTTTCTTACCTAGTACACAAGAAAGGCTTTCAAAGTCAGTTACTACAACAGCAATCATAGTTTTGACTACAATTTCTAGGGACTTAATCATTTCGTTCCAACAGACCTCACTTCTATAAGACATTAAAACTTTATTAGTATTTCTGGCTTCTCTATCTCAGAAGATTTTGTTGCATACAGTTTATGTTTGCCTACACTACTCGTTCACAGTTACAGCAGACGAGTTCCTGTGGCAGACACTAAAGGCTTTCACTTGCCAAAACATTTTCATTCTTACCACGTGCAAATACTTTAGCAAACCTTTTCTATAAGAAACAAGAATTCCTGATTACATTATTTGACTTCTGTTATAATTACTTGTTATGACCAAATGGACACACAAGAAGCAATCTAAAGGAGGAAGGGTTTATTTGACTTTCCGTTCCAGAGGCTGCAGCTAGCAGGAATATGGCGGGGGGCTGGTCATATTGCACTTGTAGTCAAGAAGGAAAGACACATGAATGATAGCATTCAGCATATTTACTCTGTTTACTCAATTTAGAATTGTAGTTTGTGGGATGGTACTGTTCACATTTAAGATGGTATCTTTTTAAAGTTTCTGGAAGCATCATCATAGACCTACTAATGCTTATATTTACAAGGTGATTCTAAATTCAGATAATTTTATAATTAATGGGAAGACCCATCAAAACAGGGTTATCTAATCTGATATCCACTCTTGTCTTCCTTGGACAAATAATAATTATCTTTGACTACATACCAAGATTATCTGTTGTTTCCTACATCTTCCTTCTTTATGTCTACAAAGCTTAGACTGTACTGGTCAAGTGTTGGATACTAAAGAATACTTGCTATTGGAGACCAACCTTGACAAAAATACCTGTTGCCTGGGTAAAAGGTGTAGGGATTTGGAAAATATTAGTAAAGAATACAAAGATGCAAATGAAAATAACAAAATGGAGAAAAATATAGGATAGTATTTGGATGGAATTCCAGTGAGTACTGAGTTTGCCTGTGTTTAATTTCCAACTGCTTAAAATACCCCTGACCCCCAAAAGTAGGAGTAAGACAAAAGTCTGCATTAACATGATACAAAAAATGAACATACCAATTGAAGGCTGCAGGCAACGGTCACAGTTAAACATTCTGTTGCTAGAACAAAACAAGTCATGCTCAAACAATAGATCAAAACATACTGTAGACAAATCACTAGTGGAAAAACATTCCTGGGTGGAATCCAAAGTCATGTCCTTAAGGGAACTAGAACTTAATTGTATCCTTAGACTTTTGTTTAAGGTAGGAACAATCTACTTCTCTATTCCTGGAGTACAAGGTCTGGCTATTAGCCATGCCTGTTGACAATAACCTTGAGAGAGCAGAACTCTCTGGTGTACACCTAGGTGGGTCCTTTGAGGTAGAAGCACAATAACCTTGAAGGAACGACAGGTAAGTTACAAGTCTCTGACCTTTGGTCAACGTTGAAATAGGCTCACATTTTCTGGCCTCCACAACTTGCTGAATCAATAGATCACTTCTTATTTAAAAATATCAAAGAAGATGTTGATGCTTATTGCTTATCTCTACCATAGCCTCTCCTCCAAGAAGTACAACATGGAAGAAAGCTCATTGCTGTCAAGTAGTTGTTAGTTGGATGTTGTTTCTATCCAAGCATGAAGAGGCTTACCATGTGACCACTCAGCTTGAACATGAATTGTGAGTTGGGAAGTTGATGTCTGGGTTTTCTAACAAAGACACAGGAAATAATTAAACTTGATCAGTAACCAAACACATGCAAAACTGGAATTGTTAATTTGACTCTTCTGACCTGAAAAGTTTTTTCTGAAAATAAAGGGTAATGCTATTAGTGCTAAATTCACCCACCTGTGACAAAATCTCTTCCTTAGGGCAGAACAAACATGAATTGTAACCTCATCACGATGGGAAAAAAGGCAGTTTGGGTGATTAATGTGTGTGGTCCAGCTTGAAAGTGGGTGAGTGGGGAAATTAATGATCTTTACAGGACTCTTTAATAGTTCTATAGTTCTGAAAAAGGAGTTGTATTTCCTCAGACTGGTGTATTGAAATAAAGGCTAAAGAAAAGCATAACAAGGATACTTATTGTTGTAGTCAAGGTCCTCTAAAGGAAAAAAAATAATAGAATAAATGTGTGTGTGTGCATGTGTGTGTTTAATGATAGAATTATATACACAATTTAATAATTCTATCACTATATATTTATTAATATATACATATATAATTTATTACAATGACTAACACGATATAGTCCAGGTAGTCTAACAATGACTGTCTCCTGATAGAAAGGCCAAGAATTCTGTAGTTGTTCAGCCCATGGGACTCTCTGTCTCAGCAGTAACAATCTGGTGCTGGAGTCCCAGAGAATTCCTGAAGAATTGTGGTTCCCAGTTTTTATTGGAATCCAGTAGATGAACAGCTCAGCAACTGGACATAAGAACTTTCCAGCTGAATTGAGAGAAAGCAAAAAAAAAAAACAACAACAACAACAACAAAACTTCCTTCTTCCATTTCCTTTTATTATGTAGATTTCCATTAGATGGTATGACCAAAATATACATATGATATATATGTATCATACCACAAATGATACATCAAGAATTCAGCTCACAGGAATGTCCAGATGCTTGGGTTTTCATTTATTCCAGAGGTATTCAAGTTGACAACCAAAACCAGCCATCACATTATTAAAATGTTTTTGAAGAGATGGAAAAGGAATATGATTCTCAGTGGTATGTCTGCAATTACATAAATGCCTATGTGTGCCTATTTATTGATATTTGTACAGAAAAAACCCTAAAGACAGACAAATTATAGAAATACTTTCCAAAGTCCAACAACTGGGGAAAAATGAGTAAACCTTACTTATTTAAGGAGTGTTGACATGTAGCTTGTTGAGTCTCTGGCACCATTTTGAGTGAATTCTGAGTAAACGCTCATTTAATCTTCCTTACAGTGCTGTGCAGCATGGGTTTTATGATTCCCACTTCATTGCAGGCCCATGAAGATCAAGAAATTTTAAAAGGATCATAAGACCTGTATGGTCTGTACAACTACAGAACAATGAGACTGGTTTGAAACCTATACTATGGTTGAATTTCTATAAAAAGGAGAGAGTATTCCTGGGAATCCACATCATAAATTGTGCTGTTGACATTAATTTTAAAAACAACACATTAATAGGTACAGAACTTATTCTAGAGTCCCTGCCTCACTTTCTTATTCATTATCTGCCTTTAATTCTTCATGGCGAGGATCATAAACAAAACAAAAAAAAAAAAAGAAAGGAAAACCCATCTGTAATGACTTGACAATATTGTCATCCATGATGCGATGGAGACATTGTGCACTATAGAGATGGTTCTTGTAATAGAACTGAAAGTTAGAGTTGGTTTTAATTAGTCTTCAAGTATCATCAATGAGTGTATTGTGTGTGTATGTATGGTGTGTGTGTGTGTGTGTGTGTGTGTGTGTGTGTGTGTGTGTGTGTGTGTAGATATCTTACATAATCTCAGCAAAAATTCAAGGAAACAACAGATGGTATTTGTCCTTAACTCCACCAGTGTGTGGTTAAAATTCTCCATGAAGACCTTAATTAATCATGGTACTAGAGTGTTTTCAGCCATAAAGGGCAAGTACAGCTGCCATCAGCATAAAGAGGAGATGGAGGGGGACTGAGACTTTTATGGACAGGGGTGTCTGCTTGGGGAAGACAGAGACTGAAAATCAAACCCTGTGTGTAAAGAGATTAGATGCGTTCTATGTAACAGTTTCCTCTGAGATGAACCTCCATCTTGAAGGAGAGCTTCTTAAAATACAGAATATTCCAAAAGGAGGTGAAATGTCCCATCCTGCTGGGAACCTGTTAAGCTCATGAGACAAACAACCTGATAGCTCCCAGAAATCACTGAAAGTGACCTGGTTTATTAGCTGCCTCCTTCTCCAAGCATACTTAACCAGTAAGGAACTCTACAAGATACTCTCAGCACACAGATCGTCCTAGAAGAAGCAGAGACCAGATGAGATGCCCAAAGAGGCTCAGACTACAGGAGCTGCCTGCAAGAACACCCTCTAACTTGTTGATCTTCCTGCAAGTTGTGCAGTGTGCTATATTTCTAGGTTCTATGAGCATCATCCCTGTTGGTGGTGGGGAAGGGTTATTGATCATGCAGCTATCTTTGAGTTATTCCTGCTCTTGTAAGCAAATTCTCACCCATATTCCTTTAAGTAACCCAAATACATCTCACTGGTTCACTCACAAAATTGAACTTTGGTGGTATACTGACTTTGGTCTGTCATTAGTTCCCTATCTGGGATGAATTGACCTTTTGTTCATGTCTCCCTTGGAATAGTGTCAAACAATAATAGTCATGACCAAGCCACTACATGTACATACATAGAAACATCCCAGTGAAACCCATTAATCTGTGTAGCAAGCATGTGCCAAAAATGTAAATGAAGCAAAGCAAGTGACTGGCATTGACTGAGAACTATCTGAATATAAAGCAAAGCCTATAGGATTTCACCAACATTCTTTTGGCTGCTACCCAAACAATCTATTCTCATTAGGATCAATATATTGTTACAAAATAAATCTTCTTAGCAATTGCAGTGTAGACATATCCCTTCCCTCTCCTCCTGCATTTTTCTGACATCCCGAGAATGCATTTTATGAAACTAAGCTTTATCTGACATACGGCACAGTGAAATTGTAGACCTCTGATTACGGAGGGCAGTTGGTTCTCACTGTCTTAGTATGACTGTTGATACTCATTGTCAGCTTGACTGTGACTCCCAATCCCTAGGAGACACACTTCAGGCTGTGCTTGTGAGTCTCTTTCCAGAGAGGTTTAACTGAGCAGATAAGACCCACTCTGTATTTGAATAGAGCCATCACATGGGCTGGATTTACAGATTCAATAAAAGAAGGAAGAGAGATGAACTTGAGTCAAGAATCTCTCCTGCCACCATGTCTTACCCGAGTCACCATGGGCTGTTTTACTTATTGAAGTGAAAGCCAAATAAACTTTAAAATTGTTTGTTTGTTTTGTTGTTGTTGTATTTGGGTTTTGTTTGTTTTTGTTTTGTTTTGTTTTAGAAAGATTTATTTATTTATTTTTATGTATTTATATTGGTTTTGAAGCTCCCTTTTTTCCTCTTGTATATTACATCCCAATCATAGTTTCCCTTCCTTCCACTATTCCCATTCCCCTACCTCCTCTCTTTCCCAGATCCACCCCTCCCCATTTTCCCTTCAGAAAAGATCAGGCCTCCCAGGGATATCAACAGAATACTACATAGCAAGTTACAATATGACTAGATACCCTTATAACAAGGCTGGACAGGGCAACCCAGCAGTACAAAAAGGGGTCCAAAAGCAGGCAAAGGAGTCAGAGACACCACAATACCAACTATTGGGAGTCTCACAAGAATACTAGGATAAACAACCATAACATATATGCAGAGGACCACCCTTAGACACATACATAATTTTCTCCTCAGTCTCTTTTAATCTCTATGAACCCTGTTTAGTTGATTCTGGAGGCTGTGTTCTCATTGCATCTTTGATTCTCTGGTTCTTACAATCCCTCCTCCCCCTCTTCTGAAGAGTTCCCCAACCTCCACCTAATGATTGGTCATGGGTCTTGAAGTGGGGCAATGAAGGAAGAGAATACTAAGAGAGACAACTAGAATTGGGGGCATTGTGGAGACAATGTGGAAACCTAGTGCAGTGGAAATTCTCTGTAATCTATAAAGTTGACCCTAGTGAAGACTCCAAGTAATGAGTGATGCGGAACCTGAACAGGTCATCTTCTGTAAGCAGGCAAGACTTGCAGTGGTAGGTCTGGGAAAACAACCCAGGCATAAAATCTTCAAGCTAATTTGTCCAGCCTGCAAGATATGATAGGATAATAATTGCTCAGAGATTATGGGAATGGCCAAACCATGAATGTTCCAACTTGAGGTCCACATCATGAGAGAAGCCCATGCCTGACACTGCCTAGATAACCAGTAACCAGAGGCTGGATAGACCAGAGTACTAGGATAGAACCAGACTTGACTGTCAAAAACCAAAATTGTCAATGAAATGATTCCTAAAGGTATTCTTCTATACTCATAGATGGAGCCTTGCTCAATTGTCTTCAGAGAGGTTCTTTTTTTGTGGCTGAAATGACAGAAAAGTAAAACTGATATACGAGTTGCTAATGTTTCTGAGACATTGTAGTCTATACTCCAGGAGACTGGCCTTAGTAATATCTGGAGTATTAATCACTGTGTTTGTAATGATAAAGTACCAGGATCAACTTACAGACACAAGAGTTTATTTTGCCTTAAGGTTACAGAGGGATAAGAATACATCATGGTGGATAGGCACAGGAGAGCAACTGACAAGCATGATGGTTGGAACAAAATGCTGAAAGCTTAAGTCATTAACCATAAGCAAAAAGCAGAAAAAGTTAGCTGGGAGTAGAATAAGACCTTAATCTCAAGGTCTGCCCCTCTGATATACTGCAATAAGACCATGTCTCCTAAACCTCTGCAAACCATGTCCCCAGTTGGGTGCAGAGAGAAGTTTTTGTCCCAGCTGATCCATAGCCATTCATTCCCCCAAAAAATAAATCACACAGAGGCTTATATTATAAACTATTTGGCCTATTAGCTCAGACTTATTATTAACCAGCTCTTACAACCTAAATTAACCCATAATTTTTGTCTATGTTTAGCCACATGGTTTGGTACCTTTTCTTAGTGAGGCATTCTCATCTTGCTTCCTCTGTGTCTGGCTGGTGACTGTGTCTCTGCCTTTCTTCTTCCCAGAATTTCTCTAGTCTAGTCACCCCATCCCCCCATGTTTCCTTTCTGTCTACTGGCCAATTACCATTTTTTTAAACCAATACGGGTGACAAATCTTTAGTGTGTAAGAGTGTTTTCCCATGGCAACTGGGGACCAAGGATTCAGATGCCTGAGTTGGGGAAAATTTTTAATCAAACACCAGGCCTAGTTCTAGTGTCTTTCTTGTTTCTTGTCTCTGGAACATCTCATGACTTTACAAACCAGCTGGATATAACATGTTTGCAGAAAGACTAAAATATGGAGTCCTAGCTTCCATTGTAACTTCAAGAAGCATTCTACCTTGCAGTAGATCCAGGTAAAGGAACCCTTTTGGATGTTTCAGTTCAGAATGCCAGACCACATTGAGTCCTGTTGGGCAGAAGTGTTGCAAACCAAGTACTAACAGAATTGCAGCAACAACCTATAAAATGTGAGTGTATTAGAATTCCCTTTTGAATTTATAGACTCTGAAAACAACTAAAATATTGTGTATAATGTATATGTTATGCCAAGTTCCTAGTCTATAAAAGACCTAAATGCAGATCCATCAAATGTCTGATTGATCTTCAAAACACATCCTGTTTCTCAGTAGATTTTTGGTTCATAAATATATTGATTTGCTGAATAGTAAGTTAAGTTATTCCCACTGGGTATAGTTGGTGTCTATCTCACATTTCTCACTGGTAACTTACAGTATGTAGAGGGTGTAAAGCCACAGAGGCAGGTAACAATTGCTAATTGCTCTATGATTTTGAAAAATGATGTTCCAAGAAAGCTAATTATTCTACATCATTGATTTCATAGCTATTGAGAGTCAAAATAATGATACCTGTAAATTTTTAAGATAACTAAAGGCATAGCATTAAAAGAAACTATGATTATAGTGATTCTAAAAGCTCTGTATAGTACAGTAGTAACATGGTTGCTTTATGCCACAGTAGGAAAGCAGTGAGTATTGGTCCTGGGAGATAGGCACTGAAATATTCCACTGACAAATTCCATGAACTTATGTAATCTGCTTTATTGTTAGTGTGACTTTCATTTCTACATTTGTATGAAAATAATTTATAAGCAAAGATATTACAAAACACAGATAATGCATCTGATTTTTTCTTCTCTGTTGCTAACTGCATAGAACTAAATAGCTACCAACGTGGTTGCTTCTTTTTTGGTTGCAAAAAGCAAGCAAAGCATTATGTTACTAACACTGGGATCTGACTTAAAGTGTCTGGACGCTCTGAGGTGAAAAATCTGCCCTCCACTGATACTAACTAGAAAGCCACAAGAACAAGAGCTGAGCCACACCCCACTATCAGTTCAGCCCTCTTCCATTCATTTTCTTCTAGGTTTTAATTAGGAAATTGTGACATTTGTCTTCAAACATGAGAAGTTTGTCCATCTGTTATCTGTGTACCCCTTTCTTATTAGATTAGGTGATATTACCTATAGAAACAAGAATCCAACAAATGCTTCCTCCCCACAGACTATAGAACCAACTTAACCAGAACACCATTTATTTGTAACTTTACACTAACCAAAAGAACCAACTCTAAACCACTTTTTAACTTAACAAGTACCACATAGAGTTGATTCATAGTGAGACCAATATTTTAGGGTGTAAAATACTTTTGTCTGAGTCAAAATATCTTGCTGTTTAATATGGTAACTAATTATAAAGTAAAATCAGATGTCTGCTCTATTAGTAGGTACAAATATAAATATACATTATATTTTTCCTTACTAATATTCAATATTAACACTTGAGTGCTATCTATAAGCATGATATATAAGTCACATAATTCTGTAAGTAACATGATGTTAATAATTACTATGTACTTTTATTAATTTTTCAGTATGACATTTGCATATTTATTTATATGAAATTTAAATTTTTTGTATTCATGGGTATATTATATGCATTCTAGTTTGATGTCTGCTTCTATGATAAAGCACTATGAATAGAAAGCTACTTAGGGGAGGAAGATAATTTATTTGACTTATATTTCTAGGTCACAATCTATCACTAAGGGAAGTCAGGCCAGAACTCAAACATGAACTTAAAGGCAGGCCTGTTTGCCTGTTCTACCTATCAATATCACTAACTAGGGAACTCACTCACAGGCAAAGATGTATAGCAGACATCAGAGAAGATAGATAACTTGTTTGCTGACTCATTCTTAGCTAGTTTTCTATCACAGTAGAGGACCATTCCCTGCCTAGGGGATGATGTCACCCATAGAAGGACAGTCCTCTCTTTACCAATTAATAATCAAAACAGTTCTCCTGCATAAACACGTACACAGGCCAATGTGATCCGGGAAAATCCTCACTTGTATTTCCCTTTGAAGATGAGTGTAGTCTATAGCAGTTGAAAGTTAAAGCTAGCTAGTACAATGTTCATACGTGTGTGTTTGTGTGTGTGTTGTGTGTGCATGCATGTGTTTATGTGTGGGTTCACATCTGTGGGTTCACATGTGTATGTGTATACATACATGGAGGCACAAGGTTGAGTGTCTTCCTAGATTGTTCTCCATCATATATATTGAGTCAGGGTCTCTTACCAGCCCTGTGTTCACAGTTTTAGTTAGTCTGGCTACCCAGCTTGCTTCATGGATTCTCTGTCTCTACCTTCATTTACTAAAATTACAGACAAGCTAACACTCCAACTTGGCTTTGATGTGGATTCTAGTGATACTAATTTGAGCACAGCAAGAGACTTATCATAGGGCCATATCCTTGGCTCAAAAAGGCTTTGGGTAATAGTCTGATGTGGGATTACCCTCGGTATGGTATAAGTATGTTTTATTACCATTGGTTAATAAAAAAACTGCTTTGGTCTATGACTGGCCAGGCATATATAAAGAGAGAGAGAGAGTAGGCAAAATCAAGGAGATGCCATGTAACTGCCAGAGGAAATAAAAGCCAGAATCTTCCTGGTAGGCCACAACTGGTGTAGGTGATACATAGATTAATAGATATGGGTAAATTTAAGATGTAAGAGTTAGCTAGAAATACACCTAAATTATCAGCCTAACAGTGTTGTAATTAATGAAGTTTCTATGCGATTATTTGGGTCTGGGCAGTGGAGAAATGAAAGATCAATCTCTGTTTACAAAATGACACCCATTATCTGTGGCATGGATCCACATAAGACCTTAAAAAGCTTATTAAAAAAAGAGGGCTTCTAGATTCACAAGTACCTGTTCTTGGTAACTTCATGTTTCTTTGGATAAGCTCTGTTTGCTGACAGTGAGCAGAAGTATGGCTCCTTTAAGAGAAGGCTTCTTGACTCCAGGATTAGCAGCAAAAACTGCATGGCTTCTTTGAGAGACAGTTTCCTGATTCATGCTGGCAGCAGGAACAACGCTAGCTCTTTTGGGAGGTCTGCAGAGCACATGAATGGGGTTTGTGGGCAGTGTGCTGTAAGTTACTTGGTGGCAGCATGGGCCAACTGCTTACGAGAGTAGGTTTGGTAAACACGGCCCCCAGAGCTGACAGTAAATGGACCTCTGCCATGTTGAAAAGCTGAGCAGGCTAGAACAAACAGCCAAAGTGACTGCATTGGCGTTAGCCATGCTTGCTTATCAGTTCACAACAGTGATCAATAAAGGATTATAGATACTCCATAAAGACAGATTCATACAGAAATAAACCTGTGAATGAGTCATAGTGTGTTTAAAAAAATGTATGTAGACTTGGGAGAGAGAAGAAAAAGAGTATAGACAGTTATAAAAAGACAGACAGTCATATATGAAAGAAGTAAAGATAATAAAATAAATATTAAAAAGTAATAGATTAAAAAGTGACATAAAGATGGAAAATATACAAAGAGCCTGGATTATGCATATTGTTACATCTTCTTTGAATATTTAGACTGTAAGTGAGCAAGTACAGAGAGAAATTTCATGGTACAGGCTGCTAAACTGAACCAACATATATTTTAAAGGTATCTTGACTTGAAAATTTGAGTCTAAGGATATGGTACTTTGGAAAAGTGGTTCTACTTTTTTTTCTACAGCAGATGAAAATTTGTGGGTTCATTCCAGGCTAATGTGGTTTGATGGATCCTAAAAATACTTTGCCCAACAAACAGTAGAAAGCATTTTGTTGAAATCTACTCCAAAATTCCCAAAATGATTGTTTATAAATGTTTGTTTTCATTTAAAGGGGAATATTATATAGAGATGAATACTTTAAATTGGTATGGATTTTGGTTTATTGATACAAATTTAAGGTCAATTTTGTTGTATGTATATTTTTCTACTCTTGTTTAAGGTATTATATTTATGGAACTCATCTAAAAATGTAATGTGAAATTTAAAGTTACAGATTAATAGATAGTCATTTATAATAGTCAAACTTTCTGTCATGTTAGATAGGTTTTCAAGATATACAAAAATATGTTTAAGTTAGACACATACACTTCAACTTCCAAAACTCTAGAAATGACAGAGACATTGGGACAGTCACCCAAACTTTTTTGTACTTTTGGGGCATCCATCTTCAGCCTACAGGCCCACAGTATCCAACAAACTTTTCCATGAAGCAGGAAAATTCAAAGACAGTTCAGTCACTTTCTTCTGTATCCTGCAGAATGTCTCGCAGACTCTTTCATGAATCAGGAACCCAGAGGGATCATCTAACCTTTAGGCAGGTTCAGCAGTCCTCTCTCTGCAGGTTCTTTGTGTCCAGTTAAGCAGTCCAGGCAAGAGCAGTTCTTGCCCAAATGGCAAACAAACTCCATAAGGAGCCTCTTTGATGCCCATACTTCCTCTTGAAGTAGCTGGTGCTGCCAGGAGTAAGGGAATTCTCCCTGTGGCACCCTACCAGCAAACAGCAAAAAGTTGTGTTAAACTCTGTAATTTATAATTTTTTTTTAGTCTAGAGTTTCCTTTTAAGCCCTCTCAGGTTCTATATGGAGTCAGTAGACCATGTTGGGCAGCCAATCTTTGATAAGGAGGTGAGAGCAGGCTGCGTCCTATCTGGCTAGCTTAACTTCCAAAATAACCACACCACGTGAATAACTGTATCCACAGAAAGACTGACAAAGCTTGAGAAAGAATAGAGTAAAACATGTTTTCTTGGTAGCAACAAGTTCTCAGGTCTGCTCTGCTTCCTACGGCAAGCAAGCACTCTCACTCAGCTTTAGCTTCAAAACCTTGCAGCTCTTTTAAGAGGTCCTGCCACGAAACACTTACACAGTGGTGATGAAAAGCCGACCACATGCTTTTGGTTTTCAGCTGTAGCAGGAAAAAAGGCTGTGCTGTTTTAAAATGCCAGATTTCTGGGTGGTCCTGGCAGGGCAAACTCTGACTCTTTCAGGCAGGCAGTCTGATTACAGAGCATTTGAGTGTTGTTTGTGGACACACTGTTGCAGCTTGCTTGCTGGCAAGGACTTTGAAACACCATAGAGTTGTGGCAATAAACATGGCTCAGGCTGGTACCTCAGCCATGAGGCTGAAATCTCATAAAGCTAAGAAATGGGCTGGATCCAGTCATCAAAGACATGGCTTTAATCCTCTTCATATTGATTAACAAATTAAAGACTCATGTGGTCAGAAAAAGAGAGAGAGATACAGTAAAGAGAGATTCAAAAACAAAGAAAACCTCTAAATGGTTTACAGTGTGTTAAAAAAATATATATGCAGGCTTGAAAAAAAAAGGTTAAAGTCCTTAAAATAAAAAAGAATTGTAGTTAGGGGTGGTGGTACACGCCTTTAATCCCAACACTTGGGAGACAGAGGTAGATTGACCTCTGCGACTTCAAAGTGTGGTAGCACACACCTTTAATCCCAATGCCTGGGAGGCAGAGACAGACGGATCTCTGTGAGTTTAAGGTGTGGTAGCACACACCTTTAATCTCAGCACTGGGGAGGCAGAGACAGGTTGATCTTTGTAAGTTCAAGGGTAACCTGGTCTACAGAAGGAGTTCCAGGAAAAAGATACACAGAAAACCTGTCTCAAAAAGCAAAAAGTTAAAAATAAAAATAAAAGAAATAGAGGTTAAAATAAAGCCATGTAAAGATGAAAAACACACAGAGAATCTTGATACTGTATGTTATTATGCTTTCTTTGAATTGTTTCAATGCTGAGGAAGGAACAACAGCTGCTAAAAGATATTTGCTTATAAATGCTGCTAAACTAATCCAAGATAGGTATTTTGAAAATACCTTGACTTCAAAATTGAAGTCAAAAGGTATGTTACTTGGGAGAAGAGATTTTGCTTGCCTTTGTTTCCACAGGAAATGAGAGACTGTGGATTCATTCTGAGTTAAGAAAAATCAGGTTTGATCAAGGAAGACCATCTAAGAAATCTCCGGTAGAAACTGATGGCCCAGATGTCTGAGTTCTACATCCAGAAGAGGTTCAAGACTGCTGGCTGAGATGATCAAGACTCACAGGATACTCCAGTCAGGACTTGATCATAATTCTAAATTTTATTTAGGTCCCCATAAGATTATCAGTACTCCCAACCAGCCAGAAGTAGCTTGGAATACTACGCCCACATTCCCAAAAACTGGACTATGGATATTTTCCTTTGTTTAAAAAAAAAAGGAAGAAGAAGTGGTACAGGAGAATTGTCTGTATTCTGTCAATCATGTTTTAAATAAACGCTGATTGGCCAGGCAGGAAGTATAGGTGGGACAAGCAGACAGGAAGTAAAGGTGGGGCAAGAAGAACAGGAGAATACTGGTAAGGAGGAAGCCTATTCCTCCCCAGTCCTGCCCAGACCACTGAAGAAGCAGGATGTGACCTGTCCCACTGAAAATGGTACTGAGCCATGTGGCTAACATAGATAAGGATAATGGGTTAATATAAGCTACAAGAGCTAATAAGAAGCCTGAGCTAATGGGCCAATCAGTTTTATAATTTATGGAGATCTCTGTGTGATTTTCTTTGGGATCTAATGACTGTGGGACCTGGTTGGAGGACAGAAACCAACCAGTCTCTCATGTTACACCTCCTGAAACTGAAAACCTTCTGTAAAGCAAAGGACACGGTCAATAAGACAAAAGGACAGCCTACAGAATGGGAAAAGATCTTCACTAACCCCACATCAGACAGAGGTCTGATCTTCAAAATATACAAAAAACTCAAGAAACTGGTCACCAAAAGAACAAATAATCCAATAAAAAAAATAGAGTACATACCTAAACAGAGGAATCTAAAATGGCTGAAAGACACTTAAGGGAATGCTCAACATCCTTAGTCATCAGAGAAATGCAAATCAAAACAACTCTGAGATTCCATCTTACACCTGTAAGAATGGCCAAAATAAAAAACACTGATGACTACTTAGGCTGGTGAGGTTGTGGGGAAAAGGGAACATTTCTGCATTGCTGGTGGGAATGCAAGCTGGTACAGCCCCTTTGGTTGTCAGTGCTGCGATTTCTCAGAAAATTAGGAAACAACCTTCCTCAAGACCCAATAATAGCACTTTTGGGTATATATCCAAATGATGCTCTATCGTGCCACAAGGACATATGCTCAACTATGTTCATAGCATCATTGTTTGACATAGCCAGAACCTGGAAACAACATAAATGCCTCTTGACTGAAGAATGGATAAGGAAAATGTGGTACATTTTCTCATTGGAGTACTACAAAGCAGAAAAAATAATGACATCCTGAATTTTGCAGGCAAATGGATGGAGCTAGAAAACATCATATGAGTCAGATAACGTAGACCCAGAAAGAGAATTATCATATGTACTAACTCATAAGTGGTTTTTAAACATAAAGCAAAGAAAAACAGCCCACAAATCACAATCCCTGAGAACTTAGACAACAACAAGGACCCTAAGAGAGACAAACATAGACCTATTCTACATGGGAAGTAGAAAAAGACAAGATCTCCTGAGTACATTGGGAGCATGGGGACCTTGGAGGAGTATTGAAGGGGAGGGGAGAAACAGGGAGAGGAACAGAGAAAAATGTACAGCTCAATAATAATCAATAAAAATAGCACCATTAAGGGATGGCATTAAAAGATAATGACACATTGAAATGGAATTTCTTGTGGTCAGTTTTAAGAAGAACTTCATATGAGAAAACACTAAGGAAACTACATTTAATTTCATGTTCCATGACTGAATGTTTTGCTGCCTCTCTGTTCATTGGAGTTCTGAGTTTCCTCCCTGCTAATGTCTTTCTGTTTCTTTCTCTGATCATACCAGTAGGAAGAGGGCTCTTTACCGAACACAATGCCTAAGGAGGAGAGCAGAGAGATCCAACTGGAGAGTTGAACTAGAACAGGATAGAAAATGAAAACTACAATAGAGTGATAACTACCACCCACCTGGCTAGGAGAAACACAGCTTACACAGGGCAGTTGCAGAACAAACAATGAAAGCACAGGACATGTATGAGAATATTTTTCTGCATAGGTCCTGGTATACTTTATGAAACTAGCATGAAGCTCTCAAAGTATGTAACACCTTAGCAATACAGTCTTTGTTCTCAGAATTGACATTGCTAATTAGTTCCAAGTATTTGCTGACCCTTGAAATCACTGGCTGTTACTTCTTAGTCATTTGCTGGAAATATAGAACACTCCTTACCTTTTATAAAATGTGGAGGCTTACTGCAGCACAAAAACATATTGCTAGTTTAAGCTACAGGTGAGAGAGATTTAACCAAAATGAATAAACACATCTTTTCAGTTTTAATCCATATTAAGATTCTATATAAGAAAGAACTGAACACTGAATGCTGCCTTCAGAATTAGAGTTCCCCTTGAGGTGGTAAATTTGTTCAAGAAATCCATTAATACTCTAGAAACACATTGGCTGTCATTTTTTTTTCACCGCTTGCTGCTTAATTAAAAGGGTTGTCAGACACTTCTGAAAAGGCTCTGGTAAATTGTCAAATTCAACAAAAGAAAGAAAATGTTAGATAAAAAGCACCTTATGTAAATTATGCCTTTCCCAAGCCCAATTCCCTTCCTTCTTCTAACCACTGTTACCATCATTTAAGGTGACTTTTGTCTGGAGTGTAAAAATGAAATGCAATTCTCTTATTTAATCCTTGGCAACATTCCCTAAAATATTCTGTTAAGTGTTTTCAATTATCTACTGGTCCCAATAGGATCACAGTAAGAGGTTTTAAATCACATCTGATCTGGTACACAATGTTTTGTAGTTTCGATATGATAAATATAGACAAGCACTGCTAAAATATATTATATGACTTCAAATCAATCTTCAAATTTTCATATTATTTCAGGCCTTTTCATTACTAAAACATTTGAATTTTAGCCAAATAACTTGCAATATATTAAAAGGAAAATTATCAGTATACCTAGATTCCTAGCATTATTGGATTGCTTTTGTTTGTGTAAGCTTTTGTTACATAAGAAATAAGTAACATCTTGGTATTAAACTTATTATAAGCAGGAATATGTGTGGGTGTGTGTAAGATATCTAAGATCGAAACATTCTAACTTGGTCTCAACAGTTTTCTGTGACGCATTTCTTTTACAGAACATTTAACAGTTCCATCATTTTGGCAGAGATGTTAACGTATGCCTCAGTTGTCTTTTAGGAGTGCTGCAATATGTAAATATAAGCCTGTCTTAAAGGCTGTGTGTGCTGTGGTAATGCTGCTGCATGAATGTAAGAAGTGATCACCCAGATTCTCTCCCAGCTGCACAAGATCTCATTGCCACTCTTTAGCATGTGATGAACTTAAACCAGACCAGCATTTTTGACCTTTTTCTAATTCTGTGAGCCAGAAAGTCAAGCAAAAATGAATGCTAATAGATTTCAATTTGCTTAATTGTGACATTCCTTATTTGTCGTCATGTTTTCCTGAAGATTGGTAATAACCTTGCTTAAGACATAGGACTCCAGGAAATCATATGGTTGTGAGGTGAAAGCAAAAGCTTGCTTACAGAAATCGATAGTTGAGTTATGATAAGCTGCAAGAAATGAATTTGAAAAGTTAGGCATTGTTTAGATTTCATGATGATTTTAGTAACTTCAGAAGAATTTCTGGTTTTAAGGGATTGCTTTGATATTTTTATTAGAGACCTACATGAGAGTTATAAATGATTTTTAGAATATTGAAATCAAGAAATTAATTACTCTTACAATTTGAAAAAATAATTTATTCAAGCAAACTGACACATGCCGCATTCCTAATGGTAGATTAATAGACTGGGAATACTATTCCTGGGATAACAGCCTGTTTGGTTAATTTTTAAAATTTTTATCATTTGCTATCAGGACAAATGCTGTAACAAGTCATTGTTCTCTGAGTAGCAGCTTTTCAGAAGTGTCTCTTCATTCCTATTTTGCATGTTTTACAAATTTGAATATTCCCCCCAAAGACAATAGTACGCCTTCAGCATGAATAAGATGATTGTAGGATGGCAGAATCTTTCTTGAAAAGCATTTTAAAAGTCATTGTATATACTTTATCGACTTGCATGTGGATGCCAGAGGCATTAGGCTGCAGGACTGCCAGTTAAAAATGAAATACAATGAAACAGTTACAGAGACTGACCAGTGACAAACTGCGATGAGACATTTGCATATCATGACTGTTCAGACCTATCTTTGCATCAAGGAGACTAACGTCTGTTCCCATGGACGTTTCAGCTCTTGCTGTGACCCCTACTGATTTCAGAGTCATGAAGATTGGGCTGCAGTAATGCAATATACACTTTCCCTCCTGTGCATGTCCCAGTAATCCAAGTGGAGACAATTTTCTTTGACCAAACCAGCTGTAGTGCACACACACACCTAATACTTATAATTACTGCTGTTTTATATCAACCAAGAAATCTTTTCTGAGGAACAGCTGCTCTCTGGAGGGCAAAGTTGTCTAATTGATTTACGTTGAGGATTCAGCAGTACAGAGACATGAACACTTTATAGCTTTAGCCAGTGAAATTGGCTCATCAGATGCCGTTGCATGCATTGCTTTGTTTTTTTCAGTAAAGCGAAATGAAGTAGAAAGTTCGAAGCTTTTCTGACATACAGTCTAACCACCAAATGTGTTTGAAAGTAACAAAAAGTCTTGTAGTATTGATCATTTATTTGCCCTCCTGTGGAAACCAAGGTACTCAATTAGATGACTTGGGTTTGGAACTAAGTAGGGTTTGGAAACATATTAAAAAAATTTTGGATAAAAAAAGAAATTTGTTATCTTTTAGATACTTTGACAGGTGACATGTACTGGGCTTTGTTCTACATTCACGTGATACTGAAGACAATGAGACAGGTAAAACTTCAGAGTCCCAAATCTAGTGGGTTGTTCACCCTATTGTGATGACCCCAAGAGAATGGGATAGATACACTGCCAGACCACGATATCAGCAAGTCCAGTGCTTTGAATGTTGTGGATGAAACTGAGGGACAAAACAAAGGCAGCATGGCCAAAGTCCATGTATGCAGTGAAAAGGGAAAAAGTAGGAGGTGAGAAAACAGCTGGTGTTTATATAATTATTTTGTAATTGTAATTTGCTGGAAGGGGTTGGAGCTCAGGAGGCATCAACACTAGACAAAGCACTACAGGTAGCCCCAGAATGCTCAGAGTGAGAGAAATAATATTCTTCAAGTAAGAATACACCAACTGTTTATCCAATATATATATATATATATATATACTTGAATTTGAGGCCACGAATTTGAAAGGTGGGGAGATATGTGGGAGGGTTGAAAGGGAGAAAGTATGTAATTACAGTATAATCTCAAAAGTATTTTTAAAATATAACTGCAAAAGAACAACATTTTAATATAACTAGCAACTCATGCTGACCCTGGGATGTTGCCAGCATGGTATGACTGTGCAGCCTGGTGAACTGGAAGATGAAAATGGATACAAAATTGTGTTACTTTGCCTGATGAGCACCAGTCTGTTAGATGGTTGATGAAACTGCAGAAAGGAGAGTTCGTAAGATGCACAGGCCTCTGTAAGCAATTCTGACATGAGCACTGATTAAACTATTTTATGGCATTTAATATGGGAGAATAAGAAATACCTAAGAATGCTAAAATACGATAATTTTTAAATCATTGACAAAGTGAATATGATAGCTCTACTCACTGTTCTTACAGTTTGTTCTCTTAGATAATAAAGCTTTTAGTAATGGCATTTTAGTTCCCAAATATTCTAAAAGGGTGAATCTCTCCAAATGACTTTTAGAAGAATGATTGACAGCGAGGCTTCAACAGAGGAAGGAACATTTTAAAATGGTGCTGGGCAAACCAGACGGTTGCATGTAGAAGAATCCAAAGAGATCCATACCTATCACCTGCAAAAAAATCAACTTTCTGAGGATAACAAACAGACTTTTTGGGGATAACACCAATAACAAAGGCAGAAAGAAGAAAACTAAACAAATTGGACATTATAAAACAGAGAAGCTTCTGAATTGCAAAGGACAACATAATTCATATAAAAATAGCAGTCTACAGAATGGGAAAATGTTTTCTACCAACTTAACATCTGATAGAGGGCTAATATATAGAGTACATAAAAATTAAAAATACTGGACATCAAGAAAGCAAATAAACCAAACAAAATGAGGTAGAATTGTAAACAGAATTCTCCAAAGAGGAATCTCAAATGGCTGAGAAAAACTTAAAAGAAATATTCAACACTCTTACTCATCTGGGAAACGCAAACCAAAACTATTTTGAGATTTCATCTAACACCAATCAGAATGTCCAAGATCAGTAAAACAAATGATGGTTCATGCTGGCAAGGATACAAAGTAACAATAACATTAATACATTGCTAGTGGGAATAGAAACTTGTATAGCCACTATGAAAATCAGTGTGGTATTTGCTCAAGAAGCTGAGAGTAGATGTGCCTCAAGACCCACTTATACCCATCTTGGACATATACCCCAAAGATGCTTCTTCCTACTACATAGACATTTGCACAACAATATCCATTGCTGTTCTATTCATAATAACCAGAAATTTAGAAACCATCTAGATGTGCAACAACAAATGAAAGGATAAAGAAAATATACTACATTTATACAATATAACTCAATGATTTAAAAATATGAAATTCTCATGTAAATGGATGGAGTTAGACAAAAATCATCATGAATGAGATAACTGAGACCTAGAAAGACAAATGTGGATGTTAGCTATTGAATCTTCAATTAGAAGCTGCAGTAAAACTAAGAGATTAGGTATAGAGTAAGGGAAAGTGAGGAGGAATGGTTCTCCCTAGGAAGGGGAAATCCAGTTATGTCTGGATGAAGGGGAAAATGTGGGAAAGAAAGGATACAATAGGGCAGGGGATAGAGAAGGGTAACAAGGGAATATGGTGAGGGACAGCTAAAATTAAGAGCAATTTGAAGGGTCATATGGAAACAATACAGTAGAAGCTTCCCAAAATATATATGTATGAAGGTGAGATCGTCAAATAACGGAGAAGACAGAGCCTCAATGGGATGTCTGTTAACACTAAATAAAGGTCCCCATGGTAGAAATGGGTTGCATCTAATCAACTTGTTGACTAAAGGGGCCCTGTGGGAAGCCCCAAACATTCCAGGCTATTGCCAAGGTTATTGGTTGCTCTCCACAAACCTAAAGTAAGCACATATTGCTGAAGATAAGACTTACACAACTCGCTGAACAAAGAGAAGTCAATCTGGTTCCTATCCAGAACCTTCCTTCACTCTCAAGGACAAGTACTCATAGTCCTGGAAGGTAATCTGTGCACCACTAAAGGAGAAACATAAAGACCAACCCAACTACAAACTTGTCAGTTTACCATGATGATCTGCCTTCAATATGTGCTAGTGCAATAGTGAAAAATAATGCAAAAGTTCATGAGAGTAATCAAACACTATGATTAGATTTCAGGACCACTCCATGAGATGAAATAAGCCCACAAACTGTTTGGGTATCCAAAAACAGATAGACCATGGACCTAGGGGAAAACAAAAGACTACTGTTCTGCTGAAGAAATGTAGTCAGAAAATTACTCTTAAAGACATTTTGTTATACTTGCAGATCAGTGTCTTGCTCATCCCTCATCAGAGAAGTTTCCTCCTATAGTAAATGGGAACAAATATAGAGAACCACAACCAGACTACACAGAGAGTGTAAGACCTTGAAACACTCATTTCTAAATGGTATATCTCTATTAAGACCTTCCCCTTAGGCTTTGTGAATCCTGGGGAGGTTGAGGTAGAACAAGTCCAAAAACCAGAGGCAATAGAGGATACCAAGGGAACAAGTCTCTCTAAGCACAACAGGATTTTACACATACAAACTCACAGAAACTGTGGCAGCATGCACAGGGCCTACAGGTGTCTTTGTCAAGCTGGGTCTGAGATCTGAGAAGGAAAGTAGACATAGACACCCATTCCTTAACCCAGAAGCTATCTACAATTGATAATCACTCACAAATGAAAAACGAGTTCTCTCCAACTGAGTATTACTGGGGATACAAACTACCCTTAAGGGCTGGTCCCATGCCCAGTAGTATGTGTCCAACACAAAATTAACTCCATGGCATCTTTGGAAGTTCTTTGTTTTATAATATTTTATCAGGGCATTTTATTTTGTTATAGGTCCTTTGTATATATTATAGCTTACAGTTTTGTACTATTATGAGATTCATGTGTATGAATATGTGTGTCTCTGCATCTATGTGTTTCTCATGATCTTTGATGCTTCCATGACTGTAATTGTTTGAATGTGAGGTGTCCCCTTATACCTCATGTTTGAATGCTTGGTCCCCCTGGTGGTGATGCTCTTGGAAAGTACTGAAATCTTTGGGATACAGGGCAGTTACTGGTAGCTATTGCAGACAAGGGATGGGCTTCTAATTCATTTCTAGAACTCGCTGATTACTGTCTGCTTTTTGTGGACATTTCAGAAGCTGCTGCCACAAACTCCACCCACCACAGACTAAGCCACTTTTGTAACCAAGACTTCTATGACATCATGGACTGTTTCTTCTGAAACTGAAAACCAAAGCCTCTCCTCCTTTACAATGCTTCTCATGAGTATTTTGTCACGGTGAGAAAAAAAAGCCCTAATAAAAAGATCCAATGCTTTCTGAGGATATATTGCATTGCCTCAGATATAAAACATACCACTGAAGTAGTAATTCTTATGTAGAGTTTCTTGAGAAGAGAGTTTGTAAAACCCTACAGCCTCCATCTTAATAACGACAGAAGAACTGTATTAGCACTTGAGGAATGATTATTTTTTTTAAAGTGGCAATAGGCAAGCATGTTGAGGTAATTAAAGTATGAGCCTGTGCATGCTCTTTCCTCTCTGAGGACAGGCTCATTATCCTGACCTCCTTTCAGAACCACCACTGTGAACATCTTACCTTCCTTTATTATTAATTCCTTTCAGTGTCATATTAAAGATTTTGATCCAGTAAAAATAGTAATAGCTATTTAGCCTTGAAACCTACTTCCAATAAAGAATTATATATCATGAAAGAGGAGAAAAGTTATCTTTACTTTAAATAGAATTTTAGAAATATTCTTCAGTTAAAGCAATTATAGTTAAAAAAAATGTTCTGGGTGTTTGGGCTTCAGTAGTTCTTTTACTAGACTCCAGCATGGTATGCCTTTGGTCATTGTGAAAAATGAAACACTCAGTCAATAACGATGCTAAACTCAAGCATATGAATGACATGCACATACTGCAGGTGATGGGGCAGATTTTCAAAGTCCAAAAGAACTATTCAACAGACCTGAGTACTTTCCACTCTCTTTGACATTTCTAAAGATGTCCAGAACCATGTTGGGTGTAAGGAGAAATTATTAGCTCACCTGACTTGTCTCATCTGTGATATAAAGGTAGACTTCTGGCCTCCTGCACATAATTGTAGTAATGAGGTGAGTGGGCTGTTTGTTGTTTTAGTCACCCTGGGCTGTGTCCCATTGTCTGGCCCGCTCCTCTCATACTACACATAATTTCATGCAAAAAAAGGTACACTGTAGTCAAGTGTTAATAGTTATCTTTCAGAATGTATTTGGAATAAAATAATGTACCCAAACTAAGAACATATGTAAGTGTGTGTGTAATGAAAATTCAGAAAACTATTTCAAACCAAATACATGATACATTAAAAATGGAGCTGCATGATCAGCATTCACATGCTTATTTAAGAATCTGACATTTATTTTCAGATTTAGCTCATTTTTATGAACACTGGCTTCTGCTATCCAGTCATCTGTTTATAGATAACATATATAAAAGACAAACTTCATGCCAAGCAGCAGTTCTTCATATAAATCAACATATTAACACATACTTTCAGGGGTTCTTTTCATCTTTGTCCCATTTTTACCTCTCATTCTTTGACAGTTTAGTCTTCTAGCAAACATCAGCATCAATAGTCTTCTTAAGTCAGCTGCTGAGTAGTCTGAATGCCAAAGAGTGGTCCCAAATTTGTTCATTTTTTCTAGCATTGAATTAGAGCTATCAATAGGACTCTGAACAAAACTATGAAATTGGTTCAACATTAGTGTTGGTCAGAGTTCCCTGCCTTATTTCTCTACCCAATTCACTATCTAAATCATAGGGGACCATAGAATCTGCCTTTGGAATTCCAATCAGCTCATTTTATCTTTCCATTTCTGTTTTGACTCTAGATCCACAGCAACAATCCAGGTATAATAAGTAGGGTATGCTCATGATTGCCTAGAATACACCTTCACTACAAGTCTTTAAAAATCCTGGCCGTAAATTGAAGCTAACATTGTCTTTTTCCAGGGTATAATCAGAGAGTTGATCAGTATAACTGAGATCATGAAACTTCAGATTGTGTCCTGCCTCTTGTATGGATGACTCATAATTTAACTTTGGGGAAAGAGGCAAATTTATTTTGGTTTTCTACATGAAATGTACAACCCTAAGAACACTCATTCTCACTTAGCGATGAAAAAGTATATGTTTGTTCTGTCTCTCAGTTGAATCTGAATTTTCTCAATGAAATTGAGGATTTCTCTTTGAAAATCATTGAGCACAGTTTGAGAGACTTGATAGTGGCATCTAGGTAGTTATCAGTCTCAAGGATTCTGAGCTTGCTCAAGGACATGCTTCACTCCCTGTTCTTTGAATTGGTTGATCTAGTCTGTCCCCTATGTGTCTATGTATACCACCACCTAGGTGAAAATGAAGTGACCAGGAATCTCCAGAGAGGGACACAGAGACACATGGGTGGATAAAGTCTAAGCCATATGTGTCAGAGAAAGTGACAAGTTCACAGTAGGTTTTCTCTGGTAGGGATGATAGACTAGAAAATGATAGTGTTTGATAGACACACAGAAGATAATAAGATCCAAACTAAGAAATCTTCCTTCAGGAGGAAGGTTTCATGGTACAACTTTGTAAATTGACACACTATTCCTGACTCGTTGCTCCCTACAACTCTATAACCCAAGATATCTGCTTGGGTTGATGTATGGGTGGTCGGCTATTTCCCAATCTCTGTTAAAAAATAATGGAGTACTTGATTCTATAGCTGGGGAAATATAATATCATCTCTATTTATTTTGATTACATCCAAACTTAACTCATTAGTTAGTAATGATTAACACAAAGGAAAAAAAACCCTCACACAATGAAAACAAGAAAAATACTATGGCTTCCAAGTTCCCTCCTGAAAGGCTGAAACAACCTTCCTCAAGACCCAGTAATACCACTTTTGGGTATATATCCAAAGGATGCTCAATCGTGTCACAAGGACATGTGTTCAGCTATGTTCATAGCAGCATTGTCTGTTATAGCCAGAACCTGGAAACAACCTAAATGTCCCTTGACCAAAGAATGGATAAGGAAAAAGTGGTACATTTACACAATGGAGTATTACACAGCAGAAAAAAAATAACAGCAACTAGAATTTTGCAGGCAAATGGAGGGAGCTAGAAAACATCATTTTGAGTGAGGTAACTCAGACCCAGAAAGACAATTATCAAATGTACTCACTCATAAGTGCTTTTAAACATAAAGCAAAGAAAACCAGCCCACAGATCACAATCCCAGAGAACCTAGACAACAATGAGGACCCTAAGAGAGACATACATATATCTAATCTACATGGGAAGTAGAAAAAGACAATATCTTCTGAGTGCATTGGGAGCATGGGAATCTTGGGAGAGGGTTGAATGGGAGGGGAGAGACAGCGAGGGGAGCAAAGAAAAATGTAGATCTCAATAAAAATCAAGTAAAAAACAAAAAAAGAGCCACCTGGTGTGGGACAGAAGAAAACAAAAAATCTACTGGCTATTGTTGTCAAAATTTTTTTCTCCCCCAAATTCCATTTCTCCTCAAATTTATTTTTGACTCTTTAGTACCTTTCTTCAGATAAATATCTATATTAAAACTTAATCTTTCTGTTTTGACATTAATAATGTTTATATTTCCCACAGTAAACAATAAAATTTCCTAACAGCAATCTCTGAAGTCCCCAAAAGGAAGATGGATCCCTACAACAATTATTTTGCCTGGCTCATAATGATGCCATCCAGCCAATAAACACCACTGAAAGATTGGCTTTGAACTACATACAGCCAAAGACAATGCCAAGGTGGCTAGCTGAGATGTTCCACCATCCTACACCTCTAGCCAAAACATCAGATAAGCTTTGTCCATTACTCTGTGACTGGCTACAGATGTGACAGTCAGTCCTGATGAGACTTAACCATTGCTTTGTTTATTTTTTTTTTTTTTACCGAATCCCACAAAGATACCAACGTCTCCTAGACAGCAGGAAGCAATTCTAAGAAAATGATGCACCCTCTTCCAACAGATTTTGATTTTTCAGGGTTATGGATAATTGTCACCTGTTAGGGGTTGGTTGTAAGCTGTGGTTGAGTTGGGGGTGAAACAATGAAGTTTGTACTAAAGTTTTCCCCCAGTAACTCCACTGGAAAAAATCCATCAATCCCACGGGCAAGAATCTCAAAGAGATCTTGAAGTCTATGGAGCCTCAAGGGCATTGCTCAGTTTGTTGGCTTGGTTTCTATTGAAAGGATGCTAGCTTGTCAGCTCACATAACACTTGAAACAGCATGTTTAAGTGAGAGGCATATTGTTAAAAAAATACCCATGAGATGTTGGGCTTACTTTATGGTGATGGAGGACTGAAAACAAGACAGCCTCATTGCTTGAGGGATGGAGCATGGTGAAACCAATCATGGAATACCAAGAAAATTGATGAGATGGCCAAAGCATTTGACAGAGGTTTTTGATAACATGGTAATGAAGGACTTCTGAGGCAGAGGCGTTGGCTTGCTGCTGAGAAAGACAGAGTTCACAGGCAATGCTTTAATGTCACAAGGTAGGGGCACTTGCTCTGTATCCTGAAACACCCAGTCATGAAAAATTGTAAAGCTGGTGACCCTGGCAGTTATTCTCTATCTGTGCTCTTCCAACATTTACCAGACAAGGAGGTTGAAGCATAACTCAGTTCACACATAGAGTGAGATGAAGAAGCAGGTTAAAACTAAATGAACATGGTGCAAAATATTCATTCACAAGTACCCACCAGCTTTTCAGTCCTGTTTGAACCTTTCACATTTTGTGTGATGGGACTGAAGGCTTCCTCCCTGGGACCAGCACACATGGTGGATTTTGATTTGGGTGCTTTTATAGAAGGGATCCCTTTTCATGAAGTCTTTCTCCTCCTCAAAGTTCCCTGACACCTTCAGCCAGACTCATGTGGTTGTTAGTTCTCCTTGAAGGAAGGGAAACCTTGGTGGAAGCCATAATCACAATTAAAAAGCTGAGGTTAGATGAGAAAGGCGAAATGGCCAGAATTGAGGTGGAACACATTTCCACACAAGGAAGCAAGTCTGACTGACTGACTGACTGACTGCTCAGGGAAAAGAGCTCAGTAAAAGTTTAAGACTCCAGTCCTCTCACAGTCCTTGACTGACTGGCAATGAACCATCACAAAAGGACTCTACTGTGTCTTTTGCTTGCAATCCTAGTTCATATCACTCAGGTGCCACACATTCACTGATTGGCAGGTTAGAGGGTTTCTTTCTCTTCCTTCCCCTTCTACTTGAATGAGAACATTTGCTCTAGATGCAGGAGAGTCCAGAGCATAGTGTATAGTGTGAGGGCCTATGGATATGGGTGTATGTGCGTGGGAGGGGGCAGGGGAGAAGTCAGTGTCTGTTGTCTTTCCTGGTTACATTTATTCTGTTTTTGAGACAGGATCTCTCTGTGATCCTGAAGTTCAATGAGTGATTGACTTAGCAGCTTCCAGTGACCTCTGGGAATCCACCTATCTCTCACCAGTTCGCCCAGTGCTGAGATTACAGATATGGGTTACAGTGTTAGGTTGTTATATGCATGCTGAGGACTTGAACCCAGGTCTTCATGCTTATAAAGCAGATACTTGATCAACTGAGCTATCTCCTTAGCACAGAAGGCTTTTTCCAAAGGTTTGGTTTAAAGCAAATATTCATTAATGTATCACTTTAGTCTTTTATGCAAAAAATTCAAGTGTAAAATATACATAATTTATTGAAAATCGATAAACCATGTATGTTTGAAGAATGTAGAATACACCGTTATTGTGGCATATGCCTGTAATTTCAGCACTAATGTTGCAGAGGTGGGATTTCTGAGAGTTTAAAGCCAGGCTAAGCTACATCATAAGGCCATGTCTCAAATTAATTATTTAATTAAATAAATAAAAAAGAGAAGCTTCTTCTTTCTTGTTAATTGTCACATTTTACTCTTTACTACCACAGGTAAGACATCCATTATTTCTCTAAGAAGTCTGATACTTTTTATGGAAAGTCATATTTATAGGAATCACATGACATTTTTAGGGGGAGACATGGAGTGCTAAGACTGGAAAGTCCAGTAGGCTGATAAAATATTGGATTGTTTTTTATACCAGATAAAGGAAACAGGAGGTAAGAAGATGTTGGAAGAATTTCTGCTATTTCTCAGTACTCAGTAGATCATAATATTTTTTGTCTCCATGAAGTAAAAGAGATTGAAACCGAATTACATCTATAATTTTAGATAGGCGAGGAGGTGCCTTTTGCTTGGCAAAGCACACGTTTATAATCTCAGGATCTTTACGACCTGAAAAATTCTAAGTACTTCTCTGAAGGACCCTTTTGAGACTGGATTTGCTTCAAGATGCTTAGAAACCCATTATGCTTTGCCACCAATGTGACTAGCTTAGTAATGGCCCTCTTGGTTTTGTGTATACAGTCTTACCTACTTGCTCTAGCCTCTTTTAAACTTACTTCCATAATTTTGTTTGTTTCTGTGGGTGGAAAACTAAGGTAAGGACTTGAAGTGACTGTGGTGAACCTCACCTTTCGTGATTCCCAATTATTTTGGTACTGTGGATGGAAAGTTCCTGCCTGGAATATGCATTCTGATGAGGCTGTGAAGACAAGTGGTATGCAAGATGCTGGCCAGCTGATGTGAAGCTGACCCTACCAGCCTTTAGCATGCAGTGTTGTCCTCATTGTATATACCACAGTCTATTTGTGGGTTTAATTCAGACTAACTGGGGAAATAAATATATTTTTTTGATTGTTTTAGAAAGCTGGGCACACAGGAAAAGGAGAGGAGGAATCCTTCAAATTCTCAGCCACATTTTAGCATACAAATGGTAACTTTAGGAGGTGGTAGCTGGAAAAAAAATAAAAGAGTTGATCAGGAGGGTTTGCTTGAGTGAATTTGGATTGTATTTCCAGTAGACATCCTAGGATGGCATTGTTTATGCGAATGGATTGTCTTTTCAGGAACCGTCTGACTGCAGCAAACCTGCCCTCAGAATACAAAAGCTAACTTGTATAGCAGCAGTCAAGAGACGTGAAAGGCCAGGTGAATGCAGCAAAGAATGCAGTGAGCAGGCGGGCAAGCAAACAGAGGGGCCTTTCTTCTGTGGGTACCCATGGGTAAAGGAAGAGCCACAGACCCAAAGGATGACAGAAAGGTCCTGGAGATAAAAGGCAACACCAGTATTAAGAAGAAGACCTTCAAATAACACCCACCCCCAGATTTATATACAAATAAGAGGAGAAATTAAAGGCAGTCTTTACTCATTACACTGTAATTTTAGTAGTTATATTGTATAAAACTGTTTTCTCTGCTCTGTTTTACTCTTAGCTGAGACTTGGCGGAGACAGCAACAGTGCTACTTGGTTATCAACAAGGGCGCCAGCTGGGCTTCCACGTCCCCTCTCTCTTCTTCCCCCACCAGCATTTTTCTTCCCGAATGGAGCTAGAATCTTATTAATATTGATGGCAGAGATGAGGTGGAAAATGTGTTTTTAATGCACAATGTATATTTTTCCGGAGGGTGTGCTGGGACTAGGTTGGAAATCTTCATTTCCCTATAGATTTTCTGATTTATATGTGTTTATCTGCATAAGATGAGCACTCCATATATAAATGTACATATTGCATACATGGACTGTGCTAAATATAAAATATTACCCTGAGCACAATGACTTTATAAATAACCCCACAGGGAACAAAAGATCTTATATATTCTGAACCACATTTCAATTCCAATAGAAGACTGTTCTTCTACTTTGTGATGAGCACCGGTAATTTTTCCTATAGATTTCATTTTCTTCCTTTTTTCTCTTTCTTTCTTTTTTTCTTTCTTTTTTTTATGAAAGGTAAAGGCTTAAAACTAACTGTGGTAAAGGGATACTTTATCAACAGGATGAATAACAGTTGATTTGGTTTTTCCCTGGTTGTCATAATGTAGTTTAAAAGGTTTTCCTTCCCCTACACAAATAAATGTTGTTAACTGAACAAACCCCCAATGATGTAACAATTAAACTATGAAATAAAACTGCCTATTTCTGCAGAAAATGTTAACAGTCCAATAATGAAATTTGCATTACTTCATAAGGGAATTTTTATTATATCTATTTTAGCCATGACTAGCAGAAAACTATTTTTGATTAGTATAGAAAACCCCCCAGTCTATAAAGAATATAATACCAAAACAAAGCCAAGCCCCCCAGCAATGCTACATAAGTGAGATAAGTGATGTTTATTTAATTTAAATGTTTTTGCTGCATTTTAAAGGGAGAAGTCCCAGTAAATTCTGTGATATTATGGCGTGACAGGCAGCGGAGGACACGAAAGCAGCTTCACCTTCATGCCTTGGAAACAGTTCTTCATTGCGACCAGCTTAGACATATTTCAGTTTGAACTGCACACACAAAAATAAGTAAATAAAAAGATGAAAAAAATCTTGTGTGCCTGGCCTCCTCTCAGATATACTGTCATTATTGCTCTTCTTTGTCACACACAGAAGCAGCAGCTTTCTTTGAGGGATATGTTGGGGGCTTTCTGGGAAGGGTCTTTTCCCATTTGTCATCACTTAGGGTTTGCATATCAATAAAAAAATTAATAAACTAGTTTCGGGCACATATGACACAGCAAATATGGAGAGCCTAGTGTTTGGCAAGGAGCAGCATGTTCCTATCAGTAGGTTTAAACAGCTATTCATCATTTCTAAAGGGCAATTATTTGGAATCCATTAGAGTGGAATTCATAATACCCCTGCACGCTGAATTTTAAATAGAAATCTGTATTTAGATGAAGGAATATATTAGTATAAGTCATCAGAGCTGTGGAAATGCAGGACTTGATCATTTTTCACATTTTTCCCCACATGATATGAAGCACTAGGATGTTAGTCCTTTAATAAAACCAAACAGAATGCTGTGGGTAATCAGGTATCCTTTCTTTTTTATAATCTTTATGTTCCACTTTTTCTAGTTATTGTTCAGAAACAAAAATGATTGTTTCCTTGAAACATCCTTTATAATCAGCAGAAAACTCCCAGTTCAAAACTAGTGAACTCTCTCTGTGTTCTCTTTCTAGTTTCCCTGGCAGTCACATCCTGTATGTAATTGTGCAACATGGCACATGAATTCCAAGGAGAGCTAGGTGTGGGCAGTCACATTCTTCAGTATGTTAGAGTGGAATAGTCTTCATTAACAGAAATAATGTGGATCCAATAATTTTAAAAAAAGTGAAAAATTGTCTTTTAGACTTATTTTAATACATAGTTCAGAAACATTTATATGTATGCATGCAATTTTTTTTGCCTCATAACGTTAATAAAAATGACTGGCTTTAACATAGTAAATGAATGCATTTTGGTACTTTCAATTTGGATAACATTCCTTTCCTCCATATAAACTTTGTTAAGTAAGTTATCTTCGTAACTGTGTTGGAATAATGGTGTCTAAATTTGTAAAGTGTGTTGGCAACATGTATATGCATTGAAAGTATATCTATTCCATTTTCTAAAATTGCATTCCTACCAACATGTGTTTGATAGTTATTTACACTGAATTCTTTAGTATATATGCCACATAATATATATGTGGCAAAGGAAAAACAATTGCACACTGACTATTGAGAAAAGACGGCATGATAATTAATCTTCATTATCAAACTGATCAGGTTTAGAGTCACTTAAGAGATACAGGTCTGGTCACATCTGTGAAGATGTGTCATTTCTGTGAGAAGATTACCTGAGAAAGGAAGACCACCCCTGGATACTGGGCTAAATAAAAAGGTGGAAAAAAGAAAGCCAGGTGAGTATCAGCATTCCCTTCTCTGTTTCTTCATCTACCCTGATGTAATCAAGCTCCAGCTGACTCACATGTGGGCCACTCCTGCTACCATGCCATCTCTGCCAGATATGTTATTGGCCTTGCTGAGTCAAACTAAATTCTTCTACCCTGTAGCTGCTTCTTATCAAGTATCAGGTCACAGCAATGAGAATGATAAGGAATGTATGTAGAGATGAAAAAAAATTTTCATCAACCACAACTGCTCCAAATAAGTAATTATTAAATTTTGTCCTTCCCTAAACAATGCCCCAATTCCTCCATTCCATGAAAGTCCAATGAGACAATCTAAGAGAGAAGTGAATAAAATAATGGTCATATATTCTAAGTATGGTGATGTTTGCTGGCAATAAATCAGATTTCTAAACATTGCAGCATATGGCCCTGTGACTTGTGGCCTATATAGATGGTGTGACTACAATCTGTTCCAGCATCCACACTGTTAGCATATTTCTTGTGAGAAATCTAGCTTTTTAATCACAAGCACCTGCTTGTTTGTGCATGTATATTCATGCAAGCACATACTGCACTGGCATAGCTTATATCAGACTGATTCTTATGGTAATAAACACAGAAACTGTGTAACATGGATTTATAGGCAATTATGAGTGCTCAAAGGACCATAAGCCAGAGAGCTCCTATTTGAAGTCTTTGCTAATATATAGTCATAGTAAAAATGAGTGATAATGTGTTTATGCATACAAGGGCCATAAGGAAATCTAACCAAGCCCTAGAATTTATATGTCTAGTTGTTTTTGGATATTTTCTGCATCTAATTTCATCATATTTATTGGTAGGATTTTGTTTCATAGTTTCAATCAATAACTTTAAACTTAATGTTTTAAGTCATAAAACAAAAGTATTTCCACGAAGTAATTTTGTTACATTTCTTTATGTGTGTTATATGTGAAAGTACCTTAGTTATTGTTTCATATCATTTATTCTATCACACATGTGTACATATATATGCATATATGTGACTACAGTGAGCAGATTATATTCAGTTGCTTATAGGGTCCTACATGAGTTGTAATAAAATTCCATCAAAGAGTTCCTCAAAAATGGACCTTTAGGGCTGACACATTGTCTCTCTGGATAAAGACATTACTCCTAAAAGTCTTGCTGTCTGAGATTGATCCCCACAACCTGTGTGTGATGACTAATCTTGCTTGACAATTTGACTGGTCCTAGACCCAACTGAAATGAGAGACACTGGTCACTCTTATAGGGACTTCTTTGATCAGATTATGGGAACTGGAACATGAACACACACCCAAAATCTAGACTGCAACTTTTGATGGCAGTTCAAATAAAAGGACCTAGGAGAAAGATGCTTTGATTTGTCTGCTTGCCTCCACATTTTCTGATGAGTTCATCTATCTTGACTACTACATCTCTTCACTGATTCTATAGTCAGCTTCTTAAGGCTTCCACTGTGGATTGGAGACTAGTAGTACTCCAGGAATCCTCCAGACTTTCAGTGCCAAGTTTGCAATGCTGACATGTGTAGCTTTGCAAACTAAGCAAGTACTCAATTCTTAGTGTATCAGGTGTGAGGCAGCCAATGATGGGCTACCTGAACCATATAGTATAATTGTAGTAAAAGGAGTGGTGGGTGCCATTCTGTAACATGAGGGGCCTGCTTGTTGGGGTTTCTGTCCTGCCCAGTTCCCACAGACTTTAGGTCCCAAAGAAAATCATACAGAGGTCTCCATAAGTTACAAACTTATTGGCCCATTAGCTCAGGGTTCTTATTAGCTCTTGTAGCTTATATTAACCCATTATCCTTATCTATGTTAGCCACATGGCTCAGTACCTTTTTCAGCGGGACAGGTCACATCCTGATTCTTTGGTGGTCTGGGCAGGACAGAAACCCCGACAAGCAGGCCCCTCGTGTTACAGAATGGTGCCCACTGCTCCTCTTACTACAGATTGGAGCCTCAACGTGGTTGACTGACTCCACGTAAAATCTGAGAGAGCTTCAAAAAGAATACAGAGTTTGACAGTTTTTGCTGTTTGCTGGCACTGTGCCTCACAAAGTTTTTCCTCACTTAGCAGCTGCAACAGTAAAAAGGCCGCGGCAGGTTTAAAACGCCGGCTTTCTGCCAGCACAACTTCTGTCTCTTGCAGTAGACAGAGAATTTGAACAGGGTTTTGTGAGTAAAGTGCTACAAGTTGCTTGATGGCAATGTGGACTGCTGTGTGCCTGGAACTGTGCGTGACTCAGGGGCACCAAATGGCACTGAGGCAGGAGCAGCTCCATCATGCTGAACTGTGCTGATCTCAGGCAGGAACTATCGTAATTATCATAATAACAACGCAGTTAATGTTTAGACTGGGCAGGAAGTACTGTATTACTCCTATATGGCACAACTTAAGTTTTTAAGAAGTGCTTAGCATTTTAAGAAGTGCTCCTGGATAGTAAAGAATTACAGATTCACAATAGGACAGATTCAGACATAAAAGACCTCTAAATGGGTCACACTGTTGAATAAAGGTACATAGTAGGCTTAAAAGAGAAAAGAAATAAAGAGTATAGAGAGATATTTTTAAAAAACAGGGTAAAGTCTTTAAAGAGACAGAGTACAAATAGTTATAGATTAAAAAAATAAAGAAAAATAAGCCACGTAAAAATGGAAAATTCACAGAATGTCTGGATTATATGTATTATTGTTTTTTAAAAAATTTTTGACTGTGAAGGAGCTAACTGCAGAGAGACATTTCATTGTGTGTGCTGCTAAGCCAAACCAGCATGTATATTATAAAAGTTATGACTTCAGAATTTAGGTCTAAGGATATGATGCTTTGGAAAAGAGGTTCTTCTTTTGTTTTCACAGAGGGTGAGACCCTGTGGATTCCTTCTAGACCAATATGGTATGATAGACCATGCCCTCCTGAAAGGTCACCGTGCACACCCTCAAAAACTTACTTTGCTCAACTGCCAACTGAGATGAACCTGGCACACAGGATACACCATGAGAGACCTGATTAATAGTGCCCCCATACAGCAGAAAGCAGTATGGAGAGAAATAACTGTGCCCATATTCCCAAATATAGTTTATAAATGTTTTTACATTTAAAGGGGGATATGATATAGATATGAATAATTTGCATTGGTATAAATCTTGATTTATTGATACAAATTTAAGGTCAATTTTGTTATATGTATATGATGTAAATGTATTTCTGATCTTTATTAAGGTATTGTGATTGTGTAGTTCATTTAAAAATGTAATCTATAATTAGGAAATATAGGTTGTTAATGGATAATCATTGATAATAGTCAAGATTGTAGTCATGTTAGTTATATTTTCTAGATATAGAGAGGTATATTTCAGTTAGATAGACATTCTTCATATCTCTCAAAGACTACAGAATATGGCATTTTAAATGTTTTAATAACTTAGGGCTTTTCATGACAATGAGACATGTCTGCTCCTGGCAGCACCAATCTACTTCAAGAGGAAGATGGGCATTGAAGAGGCTCCTTATGGAGTTGGTTAGTCATTTGGGCAAGAAACTGCTCTTGCATGGACTGTTGCATAAACTGGACACAATGAACCCGCAGAGAGAGGACTGCTGAAATTGCCTAAAGGTGAGATGATCCTTCGGGGTTCCTGATTCATGAAAGAGTCTGCAAGACATTCTGCAGGACACAGAAGAAAGTGACTACACTGTCTTTAAAATTTCCTGCTTCATGGAAAAGTCTGCTAAATACTGTGGGCCTGTAGGCTGAAGATGGATGCCCGAAAAGTACAAAATAACTTTGGGTGACTGTCCAGGAAGCGAGATGTCTCTGTCACTTCTAGAGTTTTGGAAGTTGCACTTCTTGTTTACTTAGGTAATATTATATCCTTCTGGAATCTTTGATGGTATTGAAGAATGAATAGTTATAGTTATAGTTTTTCTTTGTTATGATAAAAGATAAAGTAGATATAAATATGGTAACTGTTGTTCTTGCTTGATAACTGTTTTGTTATATGTAATTTTAGTATGTTAAAATGAAAGCTTTTCTTTTTTGTTTAAACAGAAAAAGGAGAAATGGTGTAGGAGGTTATTCTGTATTTGTGTTGTTTTCATTGGTGAATAAAGAAACTGCCTTGACCTTTTGATAGGGCAGAAATCAGGTAGTCAGAGTAGACAGAATGGAATGCTAGGAAGAAGGTAGTGTGGCAGACGCCATGGTTCTCCTGCCTGAGACTGACACTGGTTAGAAGCTTTCCCAGTAAGCCACGACCTCATGGTGAATACAGATTAATAGAAATGTGTTAGATTGGGATGTGAAAGTTGGCCAGGAAGAGGCTAGATTTAATGGGCCAGGGAGTAATTTAATTAATAAAATTTCCATGTAGTTATTTTGTGGCTTAAACTAGCTGGGTGGTGGGATGGGGCCACCGCTCATCTTACTACACATAATCCAATCTAATGAATCATCTTTGAACATATGTACTAATTCCATCAGTTCTATTCCTCTGGAGCAGTGGTTCTCAACCTGTAGGCTACGATGTTTTTGGGCATTGAGTGACCATTTCACAGGCGTTATCTAAGACTGTCAGAAAATACAGATATTTACATTACAACTCATAACAGTAGCAATATTGCAGTTATGAAGTAGTAACACAATTTTATATTTGAGGGTCAGCACAACATGAGGGTGTATTACAAGGTCACTGCATAAAGGAAGGTTGAGAACCACTGCTCTAAAGAACCTGAATACAGCATGTAAAATGGAAAGAGAAAACCAATTCTCCACTGGTTTTCTCTGACCTCTACATACACACTGTGCCATGCGAGCAACTCCCACCACCACACACACATGTTCCCACACTAAATAATGATGATAGTAAAGTGAGCCATTTAGTAACTCACAGTTTAGTAGGCCCTAATGATGGTGACTTGAAATATAATCAATCATGCCATCAGAGCTGGGACTTCCTTTGGCATAGTACCAGAAAGGCCATTTGTATCTATAGAGAGTATAAATTTTACAAATGAGATCTATATGGCTATTACATATTTAGCATTTTGAGAAATTTATATTAACACTGTTATTGGATTTGAAAGTACAGCAATCAATAACCTTTTATTACAAATAGCTTCAATGGTACTGAAGAATGAAATCTCTAAAATATAACCACTTCAATGTTATGGACTTTATACCTTAAACATCTTCAACTTTAATCATCTGATTCCCAATATTACAAATACAGGGGACACACTATGATTTACATACACATTTTAAAAATGGTTTCAAATTTTTATTCTATGTAAATTAGAAGGCAGAAATGATGACTGGCTATTTGGAATTTAAGAATTATGCAGGCATTTGATGAAAAAAATCATCAGCAGACTGAATGAGATTGCATGAAGAAATAAAAACAGCGTAAGAAGTTAAAACATCATCAACATGATTAAACCAGAGTCTGGGAAGAACTTTTGCTCACTGACTATCTTAAGTGCCTTATTTTTAAAGGTGGGAAAATTGGGGTACCATATATAACTGGTGGAATGCAGAAGACAAGCCTGGAATGAAACTTAAAAGGTTAAGGTTTGAAAACACATGTGTCTTGGTATCAAAATAAAACCAAATCTTTCAATTACCATAATGCACAAAAGTGTCTCTTCTTCTGTAGGAATTTCAATCTTTGGCTCTGTCCATGATTGAATTATGTCATTCAATTTTATATAATTTTATTTTTCATAATTTATTTGAGAACTTAATACTATTTGAAATATCTTCATAATAGGTTTTAGCTCTTGGTTTTGTGACATCATGACATATTAAAGAGAAAAGTCTAGGCCCATCTCACCATTTCAAATCAATAGCTTGGTGAGTTTCAAAGGCCTCATGGCAAATCATTGCAGGACTCCTCTGAATCCACAAGTGGAGCTAGATTGTCAAGATTTCCACATTGTTTAGTTGGAAATAAGTTTGTTTTGTGGCTTAAACTATGTCTTTTCAAAAATGATATGTGAAGTTTTAATTTCAGGTAACTGTAAAAGCAACATTTTTAGATGATATGATCACTTCCATAAGTGACTCAAAACACTCTACCAGAGAACTCTTGCAGCTGATAAACATTTTCAGTAATGTGTCAAAATACAAGATTAACTCAAAAAATCAGTAGCTCTCCTATATACAGATGATAAATGGGCTGAGAAAGAAATCAGAGAAACATCACCCTTCACAATAGCCAAAAACAACATAAAATATCTTGGGATAACTCTAATCAAACAAGTGAAAGACCTGTATGACAAGAACTCTAACTCTTTAAAGAAAGAAATTGAAGAAGATATCAGAAAATAGGAAGGTCTCCCATGCTCTTGGATATGTAGGATCAACATAGTAAAAATGGCTATCTTACTAAAAGCAATCTACAGATTCAAGAAAGTCCTCATCAAAATACTGGCACAATTCTTCACAGACCTCAAAAGAACAATACTCAATTTCATGTGGAAAAGCAACAAACCCAGGATAGCCAAAACAATCCTGTACAATAAAGGAACTTCTGGAGGCATCCAAACCCCTGACTTCAACCTCTAGTATAGAGCTACAGTAATGAAAACAACTTGGTATTGGCATAAAAGCAGGCAGGTTGACAAATGGAACTAAATCAAAGACCCTGATATTAATCCATGCACCTATGAATACCTGATTTTGACAAAGAAGCTAAAATTATGCAATGGAACAATGAAAGCATCTTCACCAAATGGTGCTGGCATAACTGGATGTTGACATGTAGAAGAATGCAAACAGATTCAAATCTATCCCTAAGCATAAAACTCAAGTCCAAATGAATCAAAGATCTCAATATAAATCTAGCCACACTAAATCTCATAGAAGAGAAAGTGGGAGGTAGGCTTGAATGCATTGTCACACTTCCTGAATGTAACACCAGTAGCACGGACACTGACATCAACAATTAATAAATGGGGCCTCCTGAAACTGCAAAGCTTCTGTGAGACAAAGGGCATAGTCAACAAGACAAAATGGCAGCCTACTGAATGGGAAAAAAATCTTCACTTACCCCACATCAGACAGAGGACTAATATCCAAAATATACAAAGAACTCAAGAAATTGGTCATCAAAAGACCAAATAATCCAATAAAAAAATGGGGTACAGACCTAAACAGATAACTCCCAACAGAGGAATATAAAATGGCTGAAAAACACTTAAGGAAATGCTCAACATCTTTAGTCATCATGGAAATGCAAATCAATTATATTATAAGGACATTTGCTCAACTATATTCATGGCAGCATAATTTGTAATAGCCAGAATCTGGAAACAACCTAGATGCTCCTCAATGGAAGAATTTCATGTACTACTCAGTGGTAAAAAACAATGATGTCTTGAAATTTGCAGGCAAATGACGGAACTAGAAAAAAACATCCTGAGTGATGTAACCCAGACAGAAAGACAAAGACAGTATGTACTCACTCATAAGTAGATATTAGTTATGAAGCAAAAAATAACCAGCCTATGGTCCACAACTCCACAGAAGCTATGTAACAAGGAGAACCTTAAAAGAAACATACATGGATCCCCCTGGAAAAGAAAGTAGACAAGATCTCTTTAGTGAAGTGACAGAGTGTTAGGGGGAGAGGGTACTATTGTAGGAGAGTGGGGAAGGGTGAGGGGGAGTGTTGGTGGCAGAGAACATGAGGGATCAGGAAGGTCCAATTGGGGGAAGTACAGAAAGAGAAAGCAAGAAAAAAGACACCTTAAAAAAAGGAATCATTATGGGGTTAGTGAGAAACCAGCCACTAGGGAAATTCCCAGGAATCCACAAGGATGATTGTTGCAAGGAGCCACTGGTTTCTTCCTGGCTGCACGGCTAGCTTAGACCCAAAATAATCACACAGAAACTGTATTATTTAAAGCACTGCTTGACCTATTAGCTCTAACTTCTTATCAGCTAGCTCTTACATTTTAATTTAACCCATTTCTAATAACCTGTGAATCACCTCACGGCAATGGCTTACTGGGTAAAGTTCCAAGCGTCTGTCTCAGGCGGAAGATCCATGGCTTCTCTCTGACTCAGCCTTCCTCCTCCCATGCCATAGGCCAAGCCAGTTTTCTTTATTATTTAACCAATAAAAGCAACATATAGACAGAAGGACCTCCTACACCAGATGATCCCCACTAAGAATCTAAGCAATAGTGGAGAGGGTACCTAAAATGCCCTTCCCCTGTAATCAGATGGATGAATACTTTATTTGTCATCATGGAACCTTCATCCAGCAACTGGATGGAAGCAGATGTAGAGATCCATAGCTCAGCACTAGACCAAACTCCTGAGTCCAACCACAGAGAGGGAGGAGCAATATTCTAAGCAAAGGGGCCAAGACCATGATGGAGAAACCCACAGAAACAGCTGACCTAAGCTAGTGGGAGCTCACTGACTCCAGGCTGACGGCTGGGGAACCTGCATAAGGGTGAACTAGGTCCTCTGAATGTGGGTGACAATAACATGGCTTGGGCATTTGTGGGACCACTAGCAGTGGAACCAGGATTTATCCTTAGTGCATGAACTGGCTCTTTGGAGCCCATTTCCTATGGAGAAATTCCTTGCTCAACCTAGATACAGGGGTGAGGGGCCTTGGTCCTGCCTCAAGTGATGTTGACAGACTTTGTTGACTCCACATAGGAGGCATCACCCTCTCTGAGGAGTAGATAGGGCCTGGGGTAGGAATATGGGGGAGTGGAAGGGCAGGAGGGAGGGGGAACTGGTATTGGTATATAAAATAAAATTGTTTAAATGTAATAATACTAATAAAAGAAATAAGGACTCTTGTAACATGAGGGCCTGCTTGTTGGGGTTTCTGTCCTGCCCACTTCCTACAGCCAGCAAGTCCCAAAGAAAATCACACAGAGATCTATATAAGTTATAAACTGGTTGGCCCATTAGCTCAGGCTTCATATTAGCTCTTATAACTTATATTAACTCATTATTCTTATCTATGTTAGCCACATGGCTTGGTACCTTTTTCAGCAGGGCAGGTCACATCTTCCTACTTCCATGTCTGGGCAGGACTGTGGGAAGAGCTTCCTTCTTCCCAGAATATTCCTGTTCTCATTGCTCCACCTCTAGTTCCTGTCTGGTTGTCCCGCCTATACTTCCTGCCTGGCTACTGGCCAACAGCATTTATTTAAAATATAATTGACAGAATATAGATGATTGTCCCGCACCAGACTGTGAAGATGTAGTTAAGATGTGATACTAGAATGTGCCTTTCTTTGATCTTGCAGTGCCTACCCTGTATGACTAATGTCCTAATAAGGAAAGGCAAAACACCTATGAAGGAGAAACGCCAGAGATAGACAGTCTTGTGATAGCCAGGCAGAGACTAAATTGATTCAGTTTCACACCAAGAGATGCCTAGTACTCTTGGCACCATATACTGAAAAATAACTAAGGATTTTAGCTCGAGTCTCAAAGAGAATCTGCCCCGTTGTCCCTCTCATTTTACACGTCTAGCAATGGAGTTCAGAAAGAAGACTTTTTTCTTTCTTTTTTTTTTTTGCTTTTAGCCATTTTATGTGTAGTATCCTGCTGCAGGACCCCAATGTCATGATATTTAAAATTTAGCACAACTAGTCAATACTTATTTTACAAGCATGTATGGATCTCATTGAAAATTCTTTGAGAGCAATATGTATTTCCTTTGACTGCAGTGTGGAGGTTTACAGCAGCCTGGAAGGTCATGCTTGTGCATGTGGTATCCCCAGCTGGTAGTGCTGATATGGAAAGTTTTGGAACTTTTCAAGGTGGGGCCTTGCTGGAGGAAGGAAGTCACCTGGAGAGGGTCTTACGGCTTCACAGACTAGTTCCTTTTCCTATCTGCTATCTTCTTTCTGTTTTATTCTGCTGTGATGAGCTGAGAAGTCTCAGTAGAGCATCTCTCCTACTATGTAGCCATCTGCTGCTGTGCCCTTCCCACCTTAGTGGACTGGGTCCCTTCACATTTTAGAACCCCACCCCATTTCTTGAATTCTAACTTGCCAGGTATTTGGCCAAAGCAACAAGAAAAACAGCTATTATAACCTGCTCTTTCTTTGCCCATATACACAGTTTAATCTTTCATGTAAATTTGTCATTTCTTTGATAGCCAACAGCACACTATACAGAGAGGTGATGCCTACATTGGCAGTATAAAAATGGCAGACGACAGATCACAATCGTGTATTCTAAGAGGGAGACATGTTTAAAAGTAATTTGTGCTCTTTAAGTATTTACAACAATTGCACACCTTAATCAGTTAGCTAAATAAACTGCTACATATTTACACCCCTCTTCAAGTTATTACCCATTGTTCTTCTAAACCCAAGCACTCACTGATCTGGACTGCTCTTTGGAAACACAAATCACCTTGCAATGCCAGTCCTCAACTCTCTTCCTGTAAAAGGCCGTCTTTAGACTCCCTTTAAGGACAGAAGCCTCTGAATTGAAGTGCCTTTTTTTGTGTGATACTTAGCTGTGTATAAGTTTATTTAATCAGTTCACTTTGGAAAATTAATAGCAATCAATTTAATTTTCTCAGGCATAGTTGCATTTTAAAATGAGAATTATTAACATAAATTAGTTTTTTATGAGTAAACATATAGACAGCATACAAAACAAAGAATTGTATGCTTTAGAAAGAAATTCTGGAGGGAATCATTTTTCTCAGGGCTCATTATATCCCTCTGATTGTTAATAGTGTACTCTAAAACTTACCCAGGAAGCCAGCTTCCCTGCTCTGATTTCTTGTAAATTCAGAGAGGAGCACAATCTCCAATGATTATCCAATTCAGATTAAAAGATTCATGAAACATTTGGGAAAAACCTTTTGGGGGTTTATAAAATGACAGACCAACCCCTTTGAAGATCTTGGCTTTATATCACTGGACAGTTTTGAGCTAATGACTAAATCCCAGTATCTCTAAACATAGAGTATTTAAAGAAAGGATAGCACATATCTACCTACTCTCTGGCATGATGTCTAACCTTCATTCAATCACATAGTCACTGATCATCAGCTATGAAGAAGACACGTAATTCATGATCAATATAAAATCTTAATCTCTTTGGCAACCACAAACAGCAATGTCCAACATGCACCATAAGAACTTAGAGCCTGGCATGGTTCAGTTGCTGTCATTTCAATCTTATACCATTGCCATCTCTGGGTAGTCATGTTGTGCTTGCTTGGAATTGTTTTATTGTGGGTTTTTTTTTTTCTCAAACACAGATTACCATCATTTTAAATGACTATGAAATAAATATCTAATTTGAATTAGGAAAGTAACTTTATGCATGGGATGACCTATTCTCCATCTGTAAGGAACAATGAAAGGCAGCATCTGAGAACCGCTTGCCCTGATCAATTTAGGGAACACCGACAGGTCTCTCCTTCCCTGTCCTCATGTGAGCAGGTTGGTGATGGAACTACCTCATTGCCTAAATAAGAAGTGAGGGATAAAGGTAAAGAATGTGTAAGGTCAGGTTTAGATTTACCCTTCAGCTTCTATCAATAATTAAGCTTGGAAACCCTTCTAGGCAGCCATCCCTTTTGTTTTCAAAGGTTAATTGCAGGGTTTTACTGTGTAGGTACAGCCTTTGAGCAAATATTCCATTAGCAAATTAGTCAGCTCGCTCAATGTATCTGATTATTTGTGTCTATTTGCTAGCTGTGAAAAACCCTCTGAGGGCCATCTGTGAGGTTTAGCTATCAATACCGTGTGTATTCTTTAGCTCTGTGGTGCCTTTCAATAGGCATAGTGTGATTCTATGGCTTTATCACACCAGTTCCACATCTTGTCTTCCCCATTCCTAACCAGCTGCCTTGCCTTCAGTCCCATTTGTCTATTAATTTAAAAATAAGATAATTAGGAATACCAATCTGTCATTTTATTTCTGAAGTCCTTTCAGTATTTTTCCATCTAAGCTAATACTGGACTGTTAGAATCTCAGCGGATGATTTCAAAGATCCCTTTATTTTTTTTTATCAAGAAATAGGATACTACATTTTTTTGGTTGTTGTTGTTCTCATTCTGCAACCAATGTTTGCACTACTTGAATTTCAGTGCAGGTCAATGTTACTATATTTTTATTAGTAGATTTTAATCACACAAAATAAGATTTAATGACAGCATTTATACACACACACATACAAACACACATGTACGTCACTTTTAAATGTCTTCTTTATATTATTTCATTATTTATGTGTTTGAGTGCATTGTCTGCTTGTGTGTCTGTGAAGTTCATGTGTAGTAGATAGGATATCTGGTGGCTGCAGTGACCAGAAGAGATCATGAGATTCCCTGGACCTGGAATTACAAAGGGCTGTGAACCACCCTGTGTATTGCGGAAACTGAATCTGGATCCTCTGGAGGAATTGTCAGTCTTCTTAACTACTGAGCCATCTCTCCAGTTCATTCACCTGCCCTTTGATTATATTTTATTATTGCCCTCCATACCTGCCTTCCCCTTCCATTCTACAGCCATAGCTTTTTCTCTGGCTTCCAGTCCTACTCCCTCTGCCCCTAGCTCCCACATGCAGTATTTGTCCTTCTGAGTCTGGCTCATCTCACTTAACATGATCACCATATCTATTCATTTTCATGCAGATACCAACATTTCATTTTTCTTTATGGATGATTAAAAGCTCATTTGAAATTATTCCTCGTTTTTCTTTATCCATTCCTATGTTGATGGATCTAAGCCAATTGCTTGATTTGACCATTGTGACCAGTGATACAAAATATGCAGGTATAGAGTTGTCTCTATAGCAAGCAAAGTGACTCTAATTGTTCCAGAAGGGGCATACCTCAAATGATATAGAAGTTCTGTTTTTAATTTTCTTCATCAGTCACTGATTTCTGTTGTGCCTACATTAATATGCATTCTCACCAGCAACAAACAAAGGATTCTTTCCTCCTGCATACTCACCAGCATTTGTCATTTTCATCTTGTTTATAGTCATTCTGACTGGAGTGAGATGGAAACTCATTGCTGTTTGATTTCTATTCACTGACTTTAAAGGATACTGATCACTTTTCATGATGCTGTCTTAACATGTACAATAGAGGTGAGGTCTTCCCAAGGAATGCAGGAGCTCTTGGTCCTGTTCAAGATGTGAAGAAATTGGAGTCTGGGAAGCTGCAAGAGTGTCATTTGGTCAAGGTATGGGGACTAGGGATTAGCAGAGTTGGTACAATATTGTTAACTGTACAGAACTTGGGATTATGTATGGAACTGTCTGAAGATCCAGGGTAAGGACTCAGTAATTCTCCCATGTTTACTCTAGAGCCGTGCTGTCTTTCAACTATATTCTTTTAATTGCTCGTTCAACACAGAGGCTTGATTTGTATTGATTAAATTTTCCCTGTTTCATTTTCCTTTTGTCAAATTGCTGAAGGTAAAAGATGCACTTTGATTTTGCCTTATGTCTCATACAAACATTTGTTTAACCCAAACTGATGTCTATGTGGGCAGATGAGTGGGTATTTGTAAATTTATGTACTTGACAAATGCTTGATGGCCCATACTCTACACCAACAATTACCCAAGGCTGGGTGGGGAAGGGAATGTACACAATCACTAAAACAGAGATTGGTTCTTCCCCCATATCTATGTTTTATGCTTAAAACAAACATATTTCATTTCTGAAAGACATTGAGTATACCCGTTGAAAGAAGACGTTGTCTGTAAATGTTAATCTCACATCTGTATTCTTTGTCAAAAAGAGTTTGGTTAAATTTCATCTTGTAATCTTCTTTTTTTGTTAAATTTTAAAATTTATTTTACATACCAACCACAGTTTCTCTTCTCTCCTCTCCCTTTCTACCTGGACCCCCATCCACTGCTAAGAAAGGGTAAGGCCTTTCACAGGGAGTCAACAAAGCATGACATATCAAGTTTAGGCAGGGCCAAGCTCCTCTCCCCTGCATTAAGGCCAAGAAAAGTATCCACAAAAGGAAATCCAAAAAGCCAGTTCATGTGCCAGAATAGATCCTGGTCACACTGCTAAAGGTCACACAGACCAAGCTACACAACTGTCTCCCGCATGTAGAGGGCCTATGTCAGTCCCATGCCAAATCCCTAGCTGTTTGGTTTAGGGACCTTGAGTTTCCACTAGCTCGGTTAACTGTCTCTGTGGGTTTCCTGTCATGATTTTTAGCCCCCTTGCTTATATAATTTGTTCTTCCTCTTTTAGACTAGATGCCCGGAGCTAGGCCCAATGCTTGGTTGTAGATCTCCGGACCTGCTTCCATCTATTACTGGTTAAAGGATCAATGAGGACAATTAGAGTTGTCACCAGCTGATTACAGGGAAAGGCCAGTCCAGGTACCTTCTCTGCTATTGTGAGGTGTCTTAACTGGGGTCATCCTTGTGGATTCGTGGCAGTTTCCCTGGCACCAGGATTCTCCCTAACCCCATAATGGCATTTTGTAATATTCTAAGCATGAATGGTCTAGCATTGCCTATACTGTTAAAATAGCTGAGTTAGATATGTGCAGAGTATAATCATGAGTCACATAATCATTACCTTTGTCTTATGATTCTTGTCATTCATTAAAACTATGTTTTTTCATAAAAGACCACTGTCTTATCCATCCACAACTACAGACCAGTGTTATTCTACTTTTAACATTTATGGTTTTCACCTATTAAATACTTATAAAGATTTATTCAAGAAAGATTAGTACTCAAACCTCTAGCTAGAGCAATAGAAAAAAAAAGAGATCAAAGGGATACAAATTAGAAAGGAAGAAGTCATTTTTGCTATTTACAGATATGATAGGATACACAAGTGAAGCAAAAAATACTATGAGGGAACTCCTACAACTGATAAGCACCTTTAGTAATGTGGTAGAATATAAGAACAATTCAAAAAAATCAGTAGCTCACTTATATACAAATGATAAAGGGGATAAGAAAGAAATGAGAGAAACATCACCATTTTCAATAGCCACAAATAAAATAAAATATATTGTGGTAACACTAAAGAAAGAAGTGAAAGACCTATTCAACAAGAACTTTCAGTCTTTGAAGAAAGAAACTGAAGAAGATTAGAGAAAATGGACAGGTCTCCCATGCTTTCGGTTAGGTAGGATTAACATGATAAAAATGGCAATCTCACCAAAAGCAATCTACAAATTCAATGCAATCCCCATCAAAATTTCCAAAACAGTTTTTCACAGACCTTGAAAGAACAATAATCACCTTTAGATGGAAAAAGGAAAAAAAAACAACCCAGGATAGGCAAAACATAGCTTGGTACTGGCACAAAAACAGACAGGTAGACCACTGTATTGAAACTGAAGACCCTGATATTAATGCACACACCTATGACCATCTGATTTTTGTAAAAGAAGCTAAGATTATACAAGGGGAAAAGAAAGTATCTTCAGCAAATGGTGCTGGCATAGCTAGATGTTAACATGGAGAAGAATGCAAATAGATCCATATCTGTCCCTGATATGAGATTCCCTTTTTTATGCTGTGACTGTGTTTTAAAACCATTGATTAATAAAGAAGCTGCTTTGGCCAATGGCAGGTCAGAATATAGCCAGGCTGGAAGAAATATACAGAGAGAAAAGGCAGAGTCAGAAAGATGCCATGTAGCTATCAAAGGTGACAGTCACCAGAACATTACCCAGTAAGCCAGAGTCTCGTGGTGATACACACAATAATATAAATGGGTTAATTTAAGATGTAAGAACTAGCTAGTAAGATCCCTAAGCTATTGGCCAGTGCTGTAATTAATATAGTTTTTGTGTGATTATTTGGGTCTGAGCTGCAGGAAACAAACGTGCAGTTTTTGCCTACATGTACAAAACTCAAGTCCAAATGGATCATGACCTCAACATAGGTTAGGTCACACTGAACCTCATAGAAGAGAAAATGGGAAGTATCCTTGAACACATGGGCACAGAAGAAAATTTCCTAAATATAACACCAGTAGTACAAACACTGAAAGCAACAATAAATAAATGGAAACTTCAGAAACTGAGAAGTTTCTGAAAGGCAAAGAACACAACCAATAAGACAAAATGACAGCCTACTGAATGGGAAAAAAATAATCTTCACTTACCCCACATCAGACAGAGAACTGGTCTCCAAAATATATAAAGAACTAAGAAACTAGATATCAAAATACCAAATAATCCAATTAAGAAATGGGGTACAGATCTAAATAGAGAATTCTCAACAGTAGAATCTCAAATGGCCAAAAAACACTTTTTTTTTGCTTTTTGGAACTGCTCAACATCCTTAACCATCAGAGAAATGTAAATCAAAACAACTCTGAGATACCATCTTATACCAGTCAAATGGCTAAGCTCATAAATAGCACTGATAACTTAATGTTGAAGAGAATGCAGTGTAACTGGAACACTCTTCCACTACTGGTGGGAGTGTAAACTTATCCAACCACTTTGGAAATCTGTATGGCTGTTTCTCAGAAAGTTGGGAATCAACCTAACTCAAGACTCAGCAATACCACTCTTAGGCATATACCCAAAGGATGCTCAATCGTACTACAAGAATATTTGCTCAACTATGTTCATAGCAGCATTTTTCATAATAGACAAAACCCGGAAACAACCTACCTGCCCTTCAACATAAGAATGGAAAAAATGTGGTACATTTACACAATGAAGTACTACTCAGCAGTAAAAAACAATGACATCTTGAAATTTGCATGCAAGTGGATAGAACTAGAAAAAAACATTTTGAGTGAGGTAACCAAGACACAGAAAGACAAACATGGTATGTACCCATTCATAAGGATATATTAGACATAAAGCAAAGTATAACCAGCCTATAGTCTGTGACCCCAGAAAAGCTAGGTAATAAGAAGAACCCTAAGAGAAACATACATGGATCCCCCTGAGAAGGGGAAATAGACAAGAACTTCTGAGAAAAGTGGGAGTGTGGGGGTGGGGTAAAAGGGAGGGTAGAAGAGGAGGAGGAGGTAAAAAGAGGAAAGGGGAAGAGAACATGAAGGAAAGGGATGGTGGGGACGGGGGAAGGGTGACAGAGATGGAGAGCAAGGAAAGAGGTATCTTGATGGAGGGAGCCATTATGGGGCTAGTATGAAATCTGGCGCTAGGGAAATTCCCAGGAATCCAAAGGATGATCCCAGCTAAAACGCTAAGCAATAGAAGAGAGGGTGCCTAAACTGGCCTTCCCCTGTAATCAGATGGATGACTACCTTAACTGTCATCATAGAGCCTTCATTCGGCAACTCCTGGAAGCAGACGCAGAGTTCCATAGCTCAGCACTGGACTGAGCTCCCAAAGTCAAGTAGAGGAGAGGGAGGAGTGATAATATGACCAAAGGGGTCAAGACCATGAGGGAGACACCCACTGAAACAGCTTACCTGAGCTGATGGAAACTCTCTGATTTGGGACTCACCTCAGGGGAACCAGCCTAGGACCAAATTAGGCCCTCTAAATGTGGGTGACAGTTGTATGGCTGGGACAGTCTGTGGGGATACTGGCAGTGCAGCCAGGATTTATTCCTTCCGCTTTAACTGGTTCATTCTCTTTGCTCAGCCTAGAGGGGAGGGCCTCTGAGTATTTGATGGGGGGTAAAGTGGGAAGGAAGGTGGAGGAAGCAGGAGTATGGGAGGGAGTAGGAACTGGGATTGGTATGTAAAATTTCAATTAAATAATAATAATAGTAATAGTAATAAAAGAAAATTAAAGTGCTTGTAAAAACAAACAAACAAAAAAGTTGCTCAACAGATGATCTGTAGGCTCAATGTGATAACTGACATCGGTTCTGAGGAACTAGGAAAGCATGCTAGGAAATGTTCAAGGTGATATTAGTAGTGCCTATGGGAATATTACATTATAAGAGAAACTATTCTTAGTTTCCAAAAATAAATCTGCATTACTAACCAGTTGTATCACTTTTGGTTATATACCCAAATGACTCCAAGACATCATAGCACAGAGACACATATCAATGTTTGTTACAGCACTACTCATAATAGACCATTTATGGAATCAAACTAGGTGTCTAATAATAGAGGGATGAGTAAAGAAAATGTTGCTTATGACTAAATAAAGTTTTTCAGACTTCAAAAAGAATGAAGTTGTATTATTTACAGTAAAATTAGTATTATTGGACATAATCAATTGCATGAATTAAGCCAATCTCAGAAAGACAAATAAGTTTCAATTCATTTGTAAGTCATGGTGTTTTTATAGACCTATGAAATCATGTATATATGTGACATAAATGTAAAAAAAAACTATCATCAGGACAAAGGTAACTAATAGAACGTGGGAGAAGAAAGAGAAGGAAAGTGTTTTGGAGAAGAATGTGCACAATTTGTAAATACATAATTTGTGAAGTATCCTGTGGTTACACATCGCCATGTAAAACAGCTACATTACAATGACCTTTTAACTGTAACAAATACCCTGCTTTTCTCTAGTTAATTTGACTTTCTCAAACCAAGAAGAATGATCCATAAGAACTATAGAGGACAATTAAGAAAATGATATCCAACAAAGAACCATCATCTTTGTGTTGATTTTATCCTAAAGCCAAGGGAGTCACAGGCCGTTTCTTTCTATTTCTACTTGAAGGCAGTTAGCCTCCATTAAAAGTACTTCCTGACCTACTGTTGAGATCCAACCCCACCATAAGACTCTAAGGGGAAAGGTGACAGAATCAAGGTCACTACGGTGTCCTTTGCACCACTACACAAAATTAAACCTCGTATAGATATGCATGAATATTCACATTTACATTCATTTTCTGTCAAGTATTTCAGCATTTACACACTGCAAAAGAAATTATGTATTTGAAATTTCCCACTGGATTGTGAAACAGTATTGTGTTGATGACAGAAAGCCATGCTAATAAATATGATTTCACTTTCTAGTATATCAAGTGTTCTTAAAGACGATGAAAACAATAGGAATCCCTCTGATGAGCTTACAAAGGTATTTTTAAAACTGTAAATACACAAATAATAGAAATTGCATTACTCATTTCAAGTACTTTTAAGATTTTATTTTATTTTAAAACATATGTGTATATCAGCGTGGGGGCATGTGCATGTGAGTTCAGGTGTTCATGGAGGCCAGAAGGTGGCACCAGATCATTTGGAGCCGGCGTTACAGGCAGTTCTGTGAGAAACCCAATGTGGGTGCTTGGAAATGAACTCAGGTCCTATACAAGAGCAACAGGTAATCCTAACCATTGAACCATTTCTCTTCATTCCAAGCTTTGAGACAAGAGAAAAAAAATATTTTCCAATTGAAAATCTGCATCAATCACTTCCCCATGACCCCTCTGTGAACTAATGTTTTGTTGTTGTTTCTGTTTTTTTTTTTTTGTTTTTTGTTTTTTTTTTGTGTGTGTGGGGGGGTTGTTGCTGTTGATGGTGTTGTTATTTTCTCTAGCATGAAAAATTTTAACACTGAGGTATTTGAAATGTCTTGTATCAATCAGTATATGTAAAGTAGGGTAGAGGGAGAGGAAAGGGCATGTATTTTTATAATTACTGTGCTTCCTTCTATGACGATATTGGGATTTACCTGTTCAAGTCAAATGCTACTTTCATATCTACTGACATATTCAGGGATAATATCAAGCTTATTAGTACTTGTAATAGAAATTAGAAGTGAAACAAGTATGTGATATAAAATTAGTATATTCAAATGCATGAGCCTTTGGGAGACAGTCCAAGCACAAAAGACTCTAAATCACTACGTAGCCAAGACTAGCCTCTTAATCCTTCCTGCCTTACTACCCTACTGTAGAGAGTACAAGCATGTGCTAGCACACTCAACTAGAAACACCTTCTCAAATGCCCTGCGCTTTATCCAGACCATGGAAATCTACCCTTGTTTCCAGTCTTCATAAGCAATTTCTGTTATGTTTACTGTTTGTTTAGCTCTGAAAGTAGTTAATATCTTATTGGTAATGATTATGACATATTCTACCTTCTGTACCCCATCTTTCTATATTATATTTTAAATATGTATGTGTACACACACACGCACACACACACACACATGCACACACACACACATACAACTCCAATACATTTTGTGTCCTGCTATATTTCATGGATCATAATACCTAATATTAAATTTGCATTGCCAAACTCCTGTTATCTTAATAGAATTTTTCAAAATTTCTAATACTAATTCATAAGGACTTGGATTTCCTTCCCAGTATTATAATATCAAAGCAACATAAAACAAAACAGCAAATAGTTGAGAATAATGTCTCATGCCTATTGTCCCAGCACTCAGGAATTTGAGGACAGAGGAAAAGGAGTTATCAGTTAATTTTGGCAAAATGGTTAGACTATACCTCAAAAAAATGAAAAGATCAAATCAAAATTAGTATATTTTGTAACAATGGATATACATGTTTTTATTTATGATGGAGTAATAGTCTGATATACTCACTATAAATTGAAAACACGATAAGTAAAAAAGATTGATTACTTCTAACCTGGTTAATGTTAGAACTTGTCCTAGACTACTTTAATATATTTAGAACACTTATATTGATCTGCATTTGGGACAGATCATCTAACAAAAAGCTACTCAGTGCTGTAACCCCTATTTTTTAGGGTACAGACAGAAGAGTCAAAAACTTTGTACCACCTGGTTCACATGAAACAGACAAAAAAAATCAATAAATGAACAAGGCTTTTCTTATAAAACAGAGTTGACAAATTCAAATAGTGAATCCTCCTGTGTCTGAGAAGCATGTTTCAAGACTCCTGGTGGACTGCTAAAACCATGATCACTAACAGACACTATGCCTTGTATGTTTCTTCCAATATATGTATATTTATGATAATGTTATAATTTATGAATTATGCACAGTAAGAGATAAAGAGCAATAACAATAAATTTCAGCAACATCCTATAGTAAAATATATGTAAATGTTATGTCTTTTTGCAAGAGACATGACAAATACTAAGACCTTTATATCCCAGTTGGCAATGTATATCCAAAACATTTAAAATAAGACTGAAGAACGTGGCTCTGACTGTAAGTTTTAATACTTCATATTTTCACTACAGGCAGAAGCAGATTGGGAGCTGGGGAGATGGATCAGTGTTAAAGAGTGCTTACTGCTCTTGACGGCCTGGGTACATTTCGTGCATCTACCCTTAAGGCCTTACTAGTGCCTTTACAGGCATCTCCAGTTGCATATGATTTTATACCTTCTTCTGACCTTCAATGGTGTAGGAGGTCCTTCTGTATTTGTGTTGATTTCATTGGTTAATAAAGAAACTGCTTTGGGCCTGGTGATAGGGCAGAACTTATGTAGGCAGGGAGACAGAACTGAATTCTGGCAGGAAGAAAGCAGAGTCAGAGAGCTGCCATGGAGATGCCATGTCAGACATGCTAAATCTTTCCTGGTAAGCCACAACCTCATGGTGAACACAGATTAATAGAAATGGGTTAAATCAAGACGTGAGAGTTAGGCAATAAGAGGCTAGAGATAATGGGCCAGTCAGTGATTTAATTAATACAATTTCTGTGTGGTTATTTTGGGTGTAAGCTAGGTGGGCAGCCAGAACAATGGGCTCTGCTCCCATCAACACTTCAAATTGTACGCACATTCATAGCTTAAAATAAATATTAAAAAGAAAAGAAGCATAATAATTTCAGTACTCGTTCCTACCATTGTAAAGTCAAAAATTAGAATATCAAATTGTTTTATGTTAGAGATCATCTGTATAAATACACTGTTTAGTAAAATATGCTTTATAGATCAATACTTGCTAGAAACATCAATGGCCATCTCTTGAGAAATATTACATTTTTCTGGGTTTTCCAAAAACAGAAAGTCACACACACACACACACACACACACACACACACACACACACACACAAAACCCATGTCATACCACACCACACCCCTTCCATACTAGCATATCAAAAAACACCCTACACTATGATGCTTTATCAGTTCTCTAAGTATCCTCAGTATACTTAAGTTGACATTCAAAATGAACCATTACCAAAGCTACTACATAAAATTAAATTTAATGTATGATAAAATCAATTAAAACATATTGGAGATTTATTTAGAATCTTTTATAACACATGCTCTAGGAAATTATGCAGGCAATTTAATAATCATAGGTTATAACCTCATTTAACAGAGAGAGAATATTTCCAGTTTAGTATTTTGGTTAAAGGACTAAAATTGATAGGATACATTTTGGGAATTTCCAGTATTCACTATAATCAAAAAAAAAAAGATCTTGATTAGCTGAGGACTCTAAAAAGTGTCCTTGTTAACAGTGCTTTGAACTCATACTCCTGAGAAACTCTTTTCACAACCTGATGCAGTACCAGGAAACATACAGTGTTGTCTGAATGTTTAGCAACTAGCTTATTTAATAATTAGTCAAGGCAATATAGGAAAGGTATAGAACTTATCACATTAAATATTTATTGACAGCCATGTGGGTGTTAATACAGAGAGAGATGTAAGTGTAGCCAGTGTTCTCATGGCCTTGACTCTGGGGACTTCAAGGGAAAGGACACTCTTAGAAAGTACTTTACTGGCTGCAGTCTGGAGATAGCAAACATATGTGGAATTCAAGTTTTTTTTCAAAGTTTTCCCTACCTTTCCAAATCTACATGCAAAGTATCAAGAGTCTAGATTGCTGATCCTGTGTTGTAAGAAATGTCTTCTAAATTACCATGTACCACATAGAAAACATCATCTCCTTCCTTCATGAGTCCCTTTAAATAACTCTGCTTCCAAAACCTCTTCCCACTTAATAATCTCTATGAATGTGATCCACCATGGGTTCTGATGATGTATGCTTTTCAATAAAGAAGCACACAGGCTTTTTAAATTCAAGGTACCATAACTGCCTATGTGCCCTTGGCACCTACTCCCATTGTAATAGAACTTACCAACACCCTAGGACTCACCAAGTTCCAAAGTATCCATCAAAGTTTTTCTGTGGTAGATTGTTGTGGGATAATGCTCATGTATACTGTAAAGATTTGTCACTCATATTGGTTTAGTAACATGCTGATTGGCCTGTAGCCAGGCAGGAAGTATAGGTGGGGCAACCAGACTAGAATTTGGGGAAGAGGAAAGGCAGAGAGATGCAGTCACCAGCCAGATGCAGAGGAAGCAAGATGAGAATGCCTCAGTGAGAAAAGGTATCAAGCCACAAAGCTAAGCATAAACAAGAATTATGGGTTAATTTTAGTAGTAAGAGCTATTTAGTAAAAAGCCTGAGTTAATAGACAAACAGTTTATAATCAATATAAGCCTCTGCTTATTTAATAATATTGATTATCTTATTATTATATAATCAATATAAACCATATATATATATATATATATATATATGTTTTATGCTTCTTTGGGACTGAACAACTGCGGGCCCAGGCAGGACAGAAACTTCTGTCTATAGTAGACATTACCGTGGTGTGCTTAGCATACAATGATGTTGTAAAAACACTTAAAATGGAACCAAGTTTAGCCTTGTTCAGAGCCTTGAATATTCAAAGCACATAATGTCTCATAACTATGTTATGGAGATCTTGAAGTAATACTGTCAAGTGTGTTTGGTGTATAATGGGGTATCTAAAGTTGTCCTTTTACATGTTTCCCTTTATTTTCATGTCATTATAGCTGTAAGACTATAGGTGCCGAAGGTGAGAATAACAGATGACAAACACCATGAAAACTATTTTCTCATCTCCATCTAGAATCTAGGACCTCGACGCTCCGAGGCATCGCAGCAACTCCAGACTTCTGCTGGAGTATTCCTTCCCTTGAAATAACTTACTATTTCAGCAGGCTCCTAAATTTTGGCATACTTTGATCATTAAATAAGTTCCCTGTAATCTTTGAGACACATATCCAGATAACCTGTATTTTTAGCTACGCACAGTTGGAAAGAAAAAAAATGTTTTAAGTTTAAATTGTATCATTTCCCATGTTGTAATTTTTTTCTACTTACAGTTGGTTAAATAGCGTGATCTTTCCCAAGGGGGGAAATAATCCTGGAAGCAGGAGGTCATTAAAGACAGATTTCCACATTGTTGTTATAAGTTTAAAGTCAAGGAAGAGGTTCTGCTGGATATGCAGGCAAAGAGGTGATGGCAAAGATGTTTTCATAGCAAGTACAATTGGAATTAGGAAAAATTAACTTTCTTTGGGCTAAAGAAATGGGTGGTTTCTGGGATTCTAGTAACATAATCACATAACATAGTCTGACAATTAAAAAAAATTCAAAGACTAAGAATTGGGTGATAACTCAGATGGAAAATATGTTGTCTCCCCATCAGCCACATTAAAATAAAAAGTCTGATGTGGTTCATGTTCTTGCCACTGCAGTATTGACAAGGTAGAAGCAGGCAGTTCTCTGGAGCTGCTCTGCCATCCAGCCTCTCATGCTTGGTTCCAGGCTAATGATAGACCACGGTTGAGAGGAGGATAGAAAGATGGTTCAGCAGATAAGAACATGAACTGTTCTTACAGAGAACCCAAGATAGGATCCAAGTACCCATGTCAGGAAGCTCACAACTACCTATAATGCTGGCCTCCAGGGAATCTAATCTACTTTTCTGGCTTTTGAAGGCACTTGCACTCACATGGACACATACACCTACATAGATAAATATACTTAATTATTTTAAAGAATGGGTCATGTCTGAAGAATTCCCATACCCTGCCAAACACACTATTTTAAAGACATTGAACATATGATCAATGGTTACAAAGATGTAACTAAGGTAGCCATGTTGTGAAGGATCTAAGTTGTTTGTTTTGATTTATAGTCTATGGGGGGAGCTGAATAATTTTGAAAGAATATGCCCCAATAATTATCAGAGTTGAATATTCACAATTCTGAAATAGGAGGGCATATATTTAAATTTAACTTTGAATAAAAGAAACAAAGACAAAGAAGTAAGATGTGAATATGCAAGAACAATTAAGTGAAATTTAGAATACAACCCAGAAACCCTTTACACATAATTAGAATATGTAACTTTATGGCATTTGTACCTGATGATCAGCAGCACCTACTTACATCATTTACAAGGGAAGCCATTGCATGTCAAATGCCAAAGTAATCACATATGAAAGGCTCGTTCTGGGGATGAAGGTATATTTGAGCATGTGAGAGGGAGGCCTCATAAAAATAAAGTGATATTTCTTGGTCCCTAACCTTGAACGATATGAAGAACAGAGAAGAGATGAATACATTTGTACTTAGAGACACAGAATGAAAAAAAAAAAGAAAAAAACAAAGGAAAATTGGAGAATCCTGTTTTCAGGCCAGAGTATAGAGTAATGTAATCTGAAACACCCCTGAACCTTAATGTCTCCATTTATTTCCTATATATCCAAATATACTTCACACCAGGACTGCCCACTTAATAGTTAACTGAATTAATGAATAAATTAACCCCCTTATATACTGTGCTTTACATCAGTCTGTGATTGATGAGTTCTGTCCCTTAAAAAGTAAGTAGTATGAATAAAGTGTTTTTCAAGATGACCTTCTCGTTACACTTAAGCATCATATCTTTCTAGACACAACCTACCAAAGTTAAATCAAGATCAGATATGCAATTAAAATAAAGCTATAACCCCTAGTAAAATAGAAAATAGAAGTATTAAAAATCTCCCATACCAACACCACCAAAAAAGAAGAAGAAGAAGAAGAAGAAGAAGAAGAAGAAGAAGAAGAAGAAGAAGAAGAAGAAGAAGAAGAAGAAGAAGAAGAAGAAGAGGAGGAGGAGGAGGAGGAGGAGGAAGCCCAGGGCCAGATAGTTTTAATGCAGAATTCTACCAGAAATTCAAAGAATTACCACAAATACTGCTCAAATTATCCCAGAAAATAGGAGCAAAAGGAATATTGACCAATACTTTTTAGGAGGCCACAGTTACCCTGATACCTAAACTACATAAAATCCCAACAGAGAGAATTACAGAGCAATTTCCCTTATAAACATAGATACAAATATTCTCTATAAAATATTTGCAAAGAGATCATCAACCATGACCAAGGAGGCTTCATCCCAGATATGTGTGGATTGTTCAGCATATGTGAATTGATAAGTGTAGCCCATTGTATGAATAGTCAGAAAGACAAAAACCACATAATCATGTCATTGGTTACAAAAAATGACTTTTATACAATCTACAACCACTTCATGATAAAAGGGACATAAAAGGGATAACTCAACACAATGAAGGTAATTACAGCAAGCCCAAAACAATGCGTAGAAACTACAAGCATTTTTTTTTACTAAAAACAGGAACAAGAAAATTTGTTCACTTTTCCTCCCTTTTTAATATAGTGTTTGAAGTCCTACCCAGATCAATAAGACAATTGAAGGAGATCATGTGGAAAGAATTAGGAAGGGAAGAAGTAAAAATATCTTTATTTGTAGGCCATGTGATAGTATACATAAGAGACACAAAAAATTTCACTGGGAACTCCTATAGCTGATGAACTCTATCAGCAAAGTGTCAGCATACAAATATAACACACAAAAATCAGAAGCCTTGCTATATACAAATGACAACTGGAGTGTGAGAAAGAAATGAGGAAAACAACACCTTTTATAATAGCCTCAAAATATTAGGGTAACTCTAACTTCACAAGTGAAATTGTTGTTTGATAAAGCTTTAAGACATTGAAGAAACAAATTGACAAAGATATCAAAAGATGAAAAATTCATCCATGTTTATGGGTAATATAGTAAAATGGTCATTCTGCCAAAAGAAATCTACAGATTCAATGCTATCCCAACAAAATTCTAATACAATTCTTCACAGAAATTGAAATGCCAATTTTCTGCTTCATAGGCAAACACAAAAATCTAGGATAGTTAAATCACTCCTAAATCATAAAATATCATCATCCCTCTCTTAAATTGTACCACTGAGCTAAAATGTTAGTAATTAATAATAATTTTTATTATTATTTTCAGCATGATATTTGTTAAAACAGACACATTGACCAATGGTATCAAGTGAAGACCCATACATAAATCCACATATCTATGACACCTGGTTTTTGGAAGAAAAAAAAGCCAAAAACACACACTGGAAAAAAGACAGTATCATCAACAATTGGTTGTAAATAGATCCATTCTCATCACTCAACATGAATCTCAACTCCAAATGGATCAAAGATCTCAATTGAATTTGATAGAAGAAAAAGCAGGGAATATCTTTGAACTCATTGTCATAGGAAATGACATTGTAAAAAGAACAACACACTGATAGCACAGGTAGTAAGAATAATAACAAATGAATGCTCATGAAATTCAAAAGGATTTTTATGACAAAAACACATAATTTTGACCTAGTGGCAGGCTGCAGAATGGGAAAAGATTGTTATCAACTACACATCCCATAGAGGACTAATAACCAAAGAATATAAAGAAGTCAGGAACCTGAACATCAAAGAAACGAATAACCCACATTTCAAAATGGGGTATAAATATAAATATAAAATTCTTAGGGAAATAAATGGCTGGAAGCCACTTTACAGAAGGGTCAATACCCCTGGGCATTGGGGAAATGCAATTCAGAATTTCTTTGGAATTTCATCTTATACTGATCAGAATGGTTAAGATTAATAAAACAAGTGATGTCTCATGCTAGTGAAGATGTGGAGTAAGAGGAACACTCATCCATTGCTGGTGGGAGTGAAAACACATACAGTCACTGTGGAAATAGTTCATCAAGAAGATGGGAATTGATCTATCTCAAGATGCAGCTAGATCACTCCTGGGCATACACCCAAAGAACGTACTATCCTACTATACAGATACTTGTTTAAACATGCTCACTGCTGCTCTATGCATAATAGCAGGAAACTTGAAACAACCAAGATGCCCATTAACTGATGAATGGATACAGAAAACTTGGTGGATTTGAAAAATGGAATATTACTTGGATGTTAAGAAAAATAAAACCATGACTCAGGTGAATGGAAAGAGCTTGAAAAAAAAATGTCATCCTAACTGAGGTAACCCAAACCCGGAATGACAAATATGTTATGTATTCACTTGTATGTGGACATTAGCTCTTAAGTCACTAATAAGCAAAATACCATCTTAATAAAAGCAGAGATTAGGTATAGAGTAATGGACTAGGAAGAAGACATGCATCTCCCTAGGAAAGGGAAATAGAATAGATAGTTATGGATATATTGGTGGCAGGTGATGGGGGGCAGAACTGGAATGGTAGATTCAAATGTGAAAGAGAATGGGAAAGGGAGATGAAGAGGGAACACAGGGAAGGACAGCTAAGACTAACAGCCTTTTGAGGAGTCATATAGAAACCCAATGAAGTAGAAGCTTCTTAAAACATGTACATATATGAAGGCAATCTATGATAAATTATCAAATAATGGTTATTAATGGGTGAAGCAGAGAACCATTTGGGTGTCTCTCATCAGCAAATGAATTTTCCAGGTCAGGAATGGAGTAGATATAATCAAATTGTTGGCTAAAGAGGGTCCTATGGAAACCCTAAAACCACCTAGGCTATTATCAAGGCTATTGATTGCTCTCCACAAACTGATGATAATGCCTTATTGCTGAATACAAAATCTACACAACTTATTAAGAAGTTCAGCTGTTTTCTACCAGGAACCTCCACCCCTACAGACTAATGTTCAGGGTACCAAGGGAGACAGGTAAGCATCAATCCAGATACAAAACCTTTGATCTATAATGTTGACCTGCATGCAAGTTGATGCAACAATGTCACAAAGCTTGCGGGAGTAAGCAAGCAAATCTGATTTGATTCAGATCACACTCCATGAGATATAATCCATACCTGGAGCTGCTTGTGTGGCCAAGAACCTGAGAGAAGGTTGGTCAGGGAACTAAGGTACTGTTCTACTAAGTAATATAGCAATAAAATGACTCTTTACAACATTCTGTTATACCCATAGATCAGTGATTTGCTCAGCTATCATTAGAAAGGCATCCTCTTGAAGTGGATAGGTACAAATACAGAAACCCACAGAGTACCATTGTGCAAAGACTGAGAGATCTTGGAATACTCAGGCATAAATGAGTGTCTTCACTAAACCCCTCCACTCAGGCATCAGGAAACCCTGTAGAAGAGAAGGCAAAGAGGGTTTAAGAGTCAAAGGGAATGAAGAACACTAAACAAATGTGACCTTCTAAACACAACACAACAGATGCATATATGAACTTATAGAGTCTGTGGCAGCATGCACAGGGACTGCCTGTGGTTGTGTCATATGGGAATCACAATGCTCAGAGGGAGAATAGGACACCGGCCCCCATTGCTAACCAGAAGTTAGATACAATTGATAACCATTTGTAACATGAGGGCCAGGCTTGTTGGGGTTTCTGTCTTGCCCAGTTCCCACAGCCATTTAGCCCCAAAGAAAATCACACAGAGGTCTCAAGAAGATTATAAACTGATTGGCCCATTAGCTCAAGCTTCTTATTAGCTCTTGTATCTTATATAGCCCATTTTCTTATCTATGTTAGCCACATGGCTCAGTAACTTTTTCAGAAGGGCAGGTCACATCCTGCTTCTTCAGTGGTCTGGGAAGGAATCCCTAGAGAGAGCTTCCTGGTTCCCAGAATTCTCCTATTCTCCTTGCTCCACCTCTACTTCCTGTCTGGTTGTCCCACCTATACATCCTGGCTAATGGCAAATCAGTGTTTATTTAAATCATGATTGACAGAATACAGACAATTATCCCGCACCAACAATTTCCAGATGTAAATTATTTTCTCCAAGGGAGTCTCACTGGGGAAGTAAATCATTCTTTTTTTATTTTTTATTGAGCTCTACATTTTGCTCTGCTCCCCTCCCTGCCTCTCCCCTCCCCTTCTCCTCCAAGGTCCTCATGCTCCCAATTTACTCAGGAGATCTTGTCTTTTTCTACTTCCCATGTAGATTAGATCAATGTATATCTATTTTAGGGTCCTCATTGTTGGCTAGGTTCTCTGGGATTATGATTTGTGGGCTGCCTTTTTTTGCTTTATGTTTAAAAACCACTTATGAGTGAGTTCATGTGATAATTGTCTTTCTGGGTCTGTGTTACCTCATTCAAAATAATGTTTTCTAGCTCCATCCATTTGCCTGCAAAATTCAAGTTGTCGTTATTTTTTTCTGCTGTGTAGTACTCCATTGTGTAAATGTACCACATTTTCCTTATCCATTCTTCGGTTGAGGGGCATTTAGGTAGTTTCCAGGTTCTGGTGATGACAAACAATGCTACTATTAACATAGTTGAGCACATGTCCTTGTGGCATGATTGAGCATCTTTTGGACATATACCCAAAAGTGGTATTACTGGGTCTTGAGGAAGGCTGTTTCCTAATTTTCTGAGAAATCACCACACTGCCATCCAAAGGGGTTGTACCAGCTTGCATTACTACAAACAATGCAAGAGTGTTCCCTTTACCTAACAACCTCTCCAGCATAAGTTGTCATCAGCGTTTTTGATCTTGGCCATTCTTACAGGTGTAAAAATTGCTTTGATTTGCATTTCTCTGATGACTAAGGATGTTGAACATTTCCATCAGTGTCTTTCAGCCATTTTAGATTCCTCTGTTGAGAGTTCTCTCTTTAGGTCTGTACTCCATTTTTTATTGGATTATTTGTTCTTTTGATGACCTAAGAATGATATCATGACCAACAGTAGATGACCAATACAAAACAAACTCAACTGCATCTTTGAAGAATCTTTGTCTCATAATGTTGTGGCAGGGTACATAATTTTTCAACCTTACAGGTCATTTGCATATATTATGACTTTTGGTTTTGTGTTTTCATGGATTTCTATGCATGTGAATGCATGTGTCTCTATGTCTATATGTGTTTCTCGTCCTTTTTCTTCTGTTTGTGTTGTTCTATTCAGACTTGTTTTTGTTTTGTTTTCTTTTAAATCTTACTTTGTTTTATTATTCCTTAGATACCTGTTTGTTTTCTAAGGAGAGATAGTTGAATCCAGATGTAAGGAAGGATGAGAAGGAAATGGGAGGAGTTGAAGGAGGGAAAAACCATAATCTGAATACATTCTATGTAAAAAGAATATCTATTTTCAATAAAAAGAAACCATTAAACAGCATATTGAGATCAGGTCTTTTTTGCTTTAGTATGGTTTCCAGCTGAGTTTTGCTTTTAAGTAACACAGATATCATGAGGAAATACTAGATTGTGGGAATGTATTCTGTTCAGGTAGTTAGAAGATTTTGTTTTTTTGTGTATGAAAATTCATTAGATAGATGTCACCCTGATTATAAGGGCTAATTTGTATCTTTTTTCCACTTACAGCACAGGTGTGAGGTTCTCAGTTCTTACGTTTTCCTCATTTCAAACATGTATGTGTGTCTACCAATAGTGTACTCTGGCTCCTACAACATGACCCTATGATGATTCCTCCCAAAATCACTTAGAGAGCTCCCACAGAAAAAGCACTGACTCCAAATTTAATTACTGTGTGATCTATCTTATTTTTATGAGAACTTATGATACTTTAATAGTTATTTGGTCAAAGAAACACTTGATTATGTAACTATCATAAAAAAGAATGAGTACTCTCATAAATAACAATTCTCACATCAGAAGTAGAGATCCAGCAAATCTTGGAGCTCATCATTCAGCACTTAAGTCTGTAGGCTACCGTTATATCACACTTATTAAAATATGAATGTTTAATTATGCTATAATTTGTATGAAAGTTTTTCCCCTTGATTTAAAACATGATGGCACATCCAGTTGCCTTCCAAAATTCAAACTCAAATGACAGTTTCACACACTCAAACACACACACACTGAAAACCAATTTGACATAACACCACCATTTCTCTACTTTATAAGCCTTTATTTTATTTTTACATTTATTGTTAGGGATGTGTGTGTGTGTGTGTGTGTGTGTGTGTGTGTGTGTGTGTATGCCGCTATGTAGATTTGAACTTCAGGAGGAGCATGGGAATTGGTTTAGGTTTATTCCTTCCATGTGGGTTCTAGGAATGGCCCTCAGGGTATCTGTTTTGGCAAGAAACAACTTTACCTACTGAGGCATTTTGCCTTTCTGGCCCACATCTCCATTTGGAAGCCTGCAATAAGCTAACTATGATGGTTAATCTTCACTATCAATTTAACAATCTGGAATAACCTAGGAAAACCAATTCCAGAGATACTTCTTTGAGGAGGAGTCACACTAAATGTAGAAAGCACTTATGGAAATAGGATGGAATTTCAGATTAATGATTTTTTTTTAAAAAAAAGGAGGAGGCTGGTTGAGTGACAGCATTCATCTCCCTCTGTTCCCTGACATCATGCGCACTGTGACCAGCCATCCCATCCTCCTGGGACTGTGCCTTCTCCACCATAAGGGACGACGGCATCCTTTCAAACCATGAATCAACACAGCCCTTCCTCAGGTGGCTTTTGTCACGTACTTTCTCACAGTGATGAGGAAAGCAATGCATACACACTCCCTCAGTTCAAAACTCAGTCCATCAGCGGTGCCTCCCACAGCAAAATGATGATAAAGGCAGAATTCTTGAGAGTCAGAGCCATGTTCTCTGCTCATGTTTTCCTGTCATGTCACATTCCAACCATGAATCCCATGGTCTCTGTGCTGCTATGATCTCCAGGTGATTTGTGGTGCTTGGATCAAGGCTTGTCAAGTAGATAGGGTTAAGTCACTGTCCTTTGTCATGTCACCTATGATGGCTGAAAATCCGTACCTGAGGCCCTAGTTGAGGAGGATCTGAAGGCAGCAGGTAAGCATGCCTAAGGAAATTAAAATGTTTGCTCTGCAGGTGCAGGAAATTGCTACCCAAGGCGGAGCCCCCAGAGAAGGCCTGCATGACACCTATCTTTGCACAGCAGTTTCTAATGGGGGCTGCATCTTCATTTGCTATATATTTTTTAATCGGCTCCAACACAAAAGTCCAAAGCTCAACAGAATTGTGTCAGGAATAACTGGACATATGGGGGTTCTCACTCGTGGAAAGTTAGATCTGCCTTTCTGTTGTCAAACCATTTGTTATTCAAAACACTAAAAACAGACCACCTGGAATTTTCTCTATTTCTCAGACTTTGATTATTAACAACCCTAACCACCATTTAGACATTCAAGACATGTGTTTCTATGAATTATATAGTCTGGGGCTATATTCTGTCACTGATCACTCACCCATATACTTTAGCACACATACACACAGGGTTGTAGGGGTGGGGCCTAAGCATCAATATGGCTCAACAGATTTTTAAATGTCAGCTTATTTGCAAAATGCATGTGTATATCACAGGACTGTGTACCACACTGGCTGCCTCCCCACACCCAGTGAAAAACTCAGGACATTATTCTTTACTTCTTACTCAATGAAAATAAACTCAGGGAAAACGCTGGGTCATCAGCCTGTCTTCACTTTTTAAGTGAAATATTTGGTACTGAGAAAAAAAGTCCGCCCTGCCCCTGAGATCTGTAGTTTTGAAAACACTTAGGTGTACTGTTTCAAGGAACACTTTGACCTTCACAAGAGCAAAAGACTCCATTTTCTTCTACTTTCATGTTTCATTTGATGATAACACTTTTAAAGCAGAATATGTCTTTTGAATACCATCTAATCAGTAAACCAAAGAAAGAGAGTAGAATTGAAAAGGCAAAGTCTCTCCCTTTCCCCCCTGTGTGTGTGTGTGTGTGTGTGTGTGTGTGAGTGTGTGTGTGTATGTGTGTGTGTGTGTGTTTTAAGTACTTTTCTTGGGAAAGTGCCTCCATACATTAAGCCGTGTGTGGTTTAAAAATGAAGGCGAAAGCATTTATTTTCAAGGTGGTTTGGGTTTGACATTTCTACTGGCTTCCAAATATGATATCACATCTGTACTGCATTTGCAACCAAGATGACTTGTTGATTGAAAGGAATATGATGTATTCATGAGCCTCAGGGTATTTTGTAGGGCACCATATGCTGTGAGACTGAGCATTAACACAGCATGGAAGACTAGTAAGACTTTAGCAAGTCCCTAGGTTTTTGGAAGTATGGAACAGAAGATGGGAATAGGGGTTCTCCAAATAAGTAGAATGACTATATTTAAAAGCATTTACACATGTACGCACATATGTATAGCTTATATATTATAAGAAACGGAAAGATAAATCATTTTCATTTTAATTCAATTAGAGAATATCAAATTCTCTTGTTGTTGTGTCAAAATATTTGACAAGTTACCTTAAAGAAGCACTGATTCAGGCTGGTTCCCTGTTTAAGTAGGGATGCTGTCCATCATGGTGAGGTCAGCATGCTGAAGGGCAGACATGTGGTGGCAAGCATGTGAGGTAGCTGGTCACATTGCATACACGGTTACCACACAGAAAAAGATGAATTCGCCTATTTGGTTTGGGCCCCCAAACTATGAATGTTACTACCTGAATTCTGGCTATATAGTCGCTCCTCAGTTAAAATATTCTGGGCAAGTCTTCATCAACAAAACCAGAAGTGTCCCATAGGTGGTTATAATAAATTGGATTATATTGACAAAGAAGAATAACCATCACACAGTCACAGTAGAATAATGAAGTTAAAGCAGGGGAATGTGAAGAAGTAAATTCTGGCATGAATAAGACCTGGGACCTCAATTTTTCAGCTTATACTGAAAAGGCTTAAGCTTAGTCCCATGTAATTCAGAGAATCAAGACTTTTAGGTTCTGCTGGGCAGGTACTAAAGGTCATGAAGCAGTGGTCAGAGCCCCTGAAGAGATCAAGACTCTAGAGCTTATTGTTTAAGCCAAAGGCACAAAATGAAACAGTGAACCTGAAAACAAATTTCAACACGTAGTTCTTGTATTGCGCCAAGAGGATAGTAAAAATAATGAGATTACACTTGGAAAAAAGACGCAGCATACTTTCAATGTTTAGAGCTCAGTGGTATGGATAAACACCATAGTTTTATCATTCCAATGGACTGGGAAGTAGACACCCATTGATGGTGGCCCTACAGCAGAGAACAAGACAAGGCTTGGGGATTTTGCTTTTTTTTAGCCAAGGCCATTGATCTGTCAGAGATATAAATGGCAGCTGATTCTTGGTGTGAGCCTATCAAGGGACAATATACACAGAAAGCATTAAGATACTTTCCTGACATAAAGTTGGGAGCTACATAAATAAGAATTAAAATGAACAAATAAAAAGTACTACTATAACAAGAAATCAAAGAATTGACAGTTTCAGGCAATTTGTCAAAGTCACCAAACACAGAAGATCTGATGCTGTTCTACTTTCAATTGGGTCACAACTCCATTATGAATTCAAAATATTATAATCTCATCGAACTGGGTAATTTAGAATTTTAATGTCTAGTTTATTGAGTTCTTTGTATATTTTGGAGATCAGACCTTTATCTGATGTGGGGTTAGTGAAGATCTTCTCCCATTCAGTAGGATGCCTTTTTGTCTTATTGACTGTGTCTTTTGCTTTACAGAAGCTTCTCAGTTTTAGGAGGTCCCATTTATTCATTGTTGCTCTTACTGTCTGTGCCACTGAGGTTTTACATAGGAAGTGGTCTCCTGTGCCCATGTACTGCAGGCTACTTCCCACTTTCTCTTCTATCAGGTTCAGTGTGGTCCGATTTATATTGAGGTCTTTAATCCATTTGAACTTGAGTTTTGTGCATGGTGACAGATAAGGATCTATTTTCATTCTCCTACAGGTTGACATCCAGTTATGCCAGCACCATTTGTTGAAGATGCTTTCATTCTTCCATTGTATAATTTTAGCCTCTTTGTCAAATATGAGGTGTTCATAGGTTGGCTGGACCACCCACTGAGACAGTGTTCCTGATCTAATGGGAGCTCACCAAATCCAGCTGGACTGGGACTGAATGAGTATATGATCAAACCGGACTCTCTGAATGTGGCTGCCAATGGGGGCAGACTGAGAAGCCATCAATAATGACACTAGGATCTATCTCTTCTGCATGTATTATCTTTTTGGGAACCGAGTCTATTTGGATGCACACCTTCCTAGGCCAGGATGGAGGGGGGGAGGGCCTTGGACTTCCCACAGGGCAGGGCACCATGCCCTCTTTTAAGGAAACAGGGGGAGGGAGGAGAGGTGGAGGGGGAGTGGGAGGACACTGGGAGAAGGGGAGGAAATGTAAATTTTTTTGAATGGAAAAAAATAAAAGAATATGGAAAAAACAAAAACAAAAATAATAATCTCATTGAAAAAAAAGTATCCAATCAGGAACCTCAAGACCAAGTCTCAGCACAAAGGAGATATATTTACTCCAAAGGGACAGAAGGCAGGGAAGAAGAAACAAAGACACAAGTTAGAGGATGAGGGAAAAGGAGAAGGGAACAAGGGAGTTGGTGGGGAAGAATATTTGTTCCAGAAGGACAAAGGACTGCCTCTTGATAAAGAGGAGACAGATGCGGCCCATAGGCAAATGGCGGTTTATAAATGTAAAATAGTAAGAGGTGCTTAATTCTAATTGAGCATATTAATTAGGTGAGACAAAGGGGTTTAAAGAGGGTTTTGATTGCTGAACTTCAAACTTTGATAACTGAACCTTGGTAGTTAGCCTCAGGAGAAGGATGGAGACAGATAAAGGACTAGACCTTGGTGGCTAACCTTAAGAATGCAATCTAATGGTTTTTAGCAAGGCAGAGGAAATTGGGGTTAAGGGCAAGGCCTGCCAGAACCACGTTCACCACCTTTGAGCTGGCCAGAGCCCCTTTGCTCATGTAAGTTCATGAATGGTGTTCTAAAATGAAAGCAGAGGTTTTGTTATGGGTGTGCTTTCTCACTGACGAAGACATGAAACCTTTTAAGTGTGGTACACGGTAAATTAAGGACATTTGCATACTGATTCATAGTCAGGTTTGTCTAACTCCAAAATTCCTGTACTTTGACTTACCTACCCTTCATTGCAAACATCAGTCCATCCAAAGTGACAGGCATGCTTTGGGAAAGAGAACTCATCGAAGGAAAGCATCAGTTATGGCTGCCCTGGAAGAGTGAGTCAACCTTCCTGGTCATAATTTCCTTTCTGTTACTGTGATAAACACCCAAATCAAAGGGTTTTATTTTTTCTTTTAAAATTTTTGTTTTTATTTCATGTGAGTATTTTTGTCTACATGTATGTATATGTACCACATAGGTTTCTGTGCCCACATGTTGTTTAACAGTCTCCTCGGAGATTGAAACATTCCATCCTGCAGGAAAGTTCTTTAAGCAGAAAGGTAACCAAATCAAAATAGCTTCAGAAAGTCCCTGAAACCAACCAGATTCACCAGGCTCCCTCCCTATTGGAGTACACAATAGGAACAGAACTGCCATCACACGAGCTGAACTGTGTAAATCCTCAGAGGAGAAGAGCTGCAAACAAAACTCTGAGACGAGACCAGTTGCCTGAAAGAAGAAGCTCGGGAAGAGGTTTAGACCAACTGAGATAACTGGAAAGGACACTCTCTTAACTTTGAGCTGCCTATAGGATCAGGAGTGTGTTCCAGGCATCCAGCTTTCATGAGTAGTCACCCATTCTGGGTTGGACTTTCATGATGTAGATGTCTGTCATTTCTGCTCTGGTAAGTAACCCCAATAAACTTTATTGGTTCACCAACTTGGACTTTGGTAGTATCCACACTATGTTCTGTTGTGGATTTTCTATCTGGGGTGAGTAGATATTTGTGCTGCATTTCCCCAGGGAAAGTTCCTGAAACCAGAGATACAGATAGTTGTAAGCTGTCATGTGGATTTAGAAAATGAACCTGTGTTCTCTGCAAGAGCAGCCAATGCTTTTTAACCACCAAGATATCTCTCCAGCTAGAGCATATTCATTTTCTCTCATACTTCCAGGTAACAGTTTGCCATTGTGGGAATTCAGAGCAGGAACTCAAGGCAAGAACATGGATACAGAAACTAAAGCAGATCATGGAGGATGGGTGCTGACTGGCTTTTCCCTAGTTTTACCTTTAGCTTCCTTTTTTATACAAACCAGGCCCATGTGTCTAGGATTGATACTACCCATAATAGACTGGCCACTTCTACTTCAATTGGCAATCAGAGAATGCCCCAAGGACATGCCCACAAACCAATATGATAGAGATAATTCCTCAGTTAAGCTTCCTTTTTCACAGATATCTTGGTTTGAATGAGAGTGGCCCCCATAGGCTTATATATTTGAATGCTTAGTCACCAGTTAATGGAGTGCTTGAGAAGGACTAGGAGGTGTTCCTTTTTGGAGTCCTAATCCTGTCACTAGAAGTGGGCTTTGAAGTTTCAAAAACCCATAACAGGTTCAGTCTCTCTCTCTCTGTCTCCATCACCTCTCTGCCTGCTACCTATGGATCATGATATAAAGATCTCAGCTACTATTTCAGCACCATTCCTGTCTACTTCCTGCCTTGATGAATCTCTAAAACTGTAAGCAAGTCTCCAGTTAAAGGAGTCTTTTTGTAAGAGTTGCCTTGGCCATGTTTTTTCTTTATGACAATGGAACAGTAATTAAGACACTAGGTATGTCAAATTGGTAACCAAGATTAGTTACCACACTCCCAAACAAAGACTGTTGGCTCTGTCTTCCAGCAGTGATGGCAGAGAACCTCAGAAACATTCCAGGCTTATTTTTTCTCTATATTTGAATAGTGATTTTATTTATTTTACTTTTGATACAGTGTCTCATATGTCTCAGGCTGGCCTGGAATATGCTATGTAGCCAAGGATAACTTTGAACTTGTGATTCCAGTACTTCCTAAGTGCTTGGATAACAGGTAAGCACTGCTGTGTCACATTTATGTGTTGCTTGTGGTGGGATCCCAGCCTTTCATGAGTGCTAGGGAAGTATTCTACCAACTAAACTATGTCTTCACCCCTGTATTGGTGGCTTTTGCTTTTTGTTTTTTGTATGAAAATAATGTATGCAGTTTGTGTCCCATGACCCTGCCAAAGATTTTCTTAGATTCAAACAATGAAATAAAGGTGGCCGAATGATTTCAAATCTTTGAAAGCACACCAACAGAATCCAAGTCCAGAGCTGTCACTGGAATTCAGCAACATTTTGTATATGCTTTACCCATTGTCCTGCCCCTTTCTCTTTTCATTTCTACTCTTCTGATATTGAGGAAATATGGATTACAAAGTTACAAAGGGATGCATTGCTGACGCATATATCAAACTTTGCCCAAGACCCCCTGTTTCTATTTCTTTAGAGGGCTCACAGAATTAACACATTTCATCTAGCTCAACATTTGCCTCTTATTCAGGTAAAAATAACTTCCATGGCCACCGAAGAGGTGGGCTGTGTAAATCAGCAGTGGTTCAGCAGGTCCTATCAATCTTTAGAGTCTGACTTTGATTTATGAACAGAGGGAAATAAGACAATACGAAAAGTGCTGTGCTAGCTAGAAAGCAGTGAAGTGGAATCAAGAATAACACTTTGTTCTGACGGGTGGACGGTCACAACTAACCCCTCTCTCCTCTTGTTTAGAGAGCGTCAGAGTGCAGTTTTGCAGGGGATGATGAATAAGGAGTTGTCTTAGTTTGCTGGGTGCTGGAGATCTCATTTGTTTTATTTTACAAGTCATTTGGCACAATGGACATAATGACAGTGGAATTGGATTCTCATGACTTAAAAAGGCCATTTACTCTGTGCATAGGCCCATGCATTTCACTGTCATGAGAAGCCCATTATCTAGTTATCACCTTTAGTTCTAGTAACTTTAATTTAGTAATTCAGTGCTACAGTCAGGCCTATGTATGAGCCAGATAGGACAATTCATGTCCAGCCCTTTCTACAGATATGAAAATGATCTCTGCCAAAAAGTCTCCTTTGCAACCTATATGTGAAAGAAGCCCACATGTTAAAGAGCCATTTCTCTATTTTTATTAATATCTTTATTTATTCTTTGAAAATTTTATAAATGTATACAATATAAACTGATCTTTTAAAATTCTGTGTCCTATCTATGTATGGTAGCACATGGTTATAATTCAAGCATTCTAGAAACTGAGGCAGGATTGACATAACTTTGAGTCTGGCTTGGTCTATGCAGTGGGCACTAAGCCAGCCACTGTGCATATTAGCTTATATTAACTTGACTCAAACGTAGACACATCTGGGAATTGAGAGTCTTCATGGAGAAAAATGCCTCCATAAGACCTCCTTTAAGCAAGTTTGTGGGGCTTTTTCTTGAGTGTAGGAGGGCACAGCTCACTATAGGCAGTGCCTCCCACCCCCAGGCAGGTGGTCCTAGGTGGTATAAGAAAACAGGCTGTGCAAACCAGTAGAGCAAGTTAGTAAGTAGCACTCCTCCGTGGCTTCCACTTCATTTCCTGCCTTAAGTTGCTGCCCTGCCTTCCCTGAATGATGGGCTACAAGCTATAAAATGAAATAAACCCTTGCCTGCCCCAAATTTCTTTGGGTCATGGTGTTTATCACAGCGATGGAAACCGAACTATAGTAGGTACAGAGTGAGACTGTCCTCATAAACAAGCAAGCAAACAAGTAAATAAAAATAAATTCTATATCTTGTGTACCTTTTCCAAGAAAATATTCTAACAACTGAATGGGAGGAAAATAGTAAATATATGTTGCTCTTGCAGTGAAAATGGGTGTCACCAAGAGGGAAATTACAGCTGTGGGAAGGCAATATAGAAAAAAAGAAAGAAATCCAAGAGAAAATTCACAGTTCTGCCTTACATTGATCAAAACAGAAAAGTATATAAAATTATGCAAACGGAAGCTTTCCTTTGCAGTCATATCCAAATTGGTGGTTTCAAAGGCTTTAATACAGGACTTTTTGCATACTATGTAAGCACTCTAGCAACCGAGCTACAACTACACCCAAAGCAATGCATCATTTAAAGTATGTGAAAATACAACTTTTAATACACACAGAGAGCCACACAAATGCACCCACTGGACAAACAGATTAAAGTTCTCAATTGCCACAGATGTTTTCTAAAGACTGAACATGCCCAAAGCGACTCTTGTCACTATTTTTGGGTTCATCAAAAGGCAGAGTATTTGCCTTGGAAGAGTTGCAATCCTTCATAAATACAGAACTGGGTCATTCCAACTTCCTGCTCCCATAGCAACTTGAACTAGCTGCAAAGGGTGACAGCTTATGAACCTTAAATTCCCGAATAACCTTCAGATGCCTCAGAATTACAAGATACCACAGAACTGTAAAGCAGGGCCTTCACCTGAGTATTTGGAAAGAGTATGTGTTTAGGTAAAGATGTTTATGGTGGTCAAAAGCGGCAAAAGTAACCTACATCCCTACAGAACTTAGACTTTATTTTCTTTCCTTCCAGAGTGAACTCACTGTACTTGTTTAATAGGGTATATATATTACTGTACTCATACACTCAAGCATATGTGTATTGGATATAATTTTTCTGGTATGCAATGTTCTCAACGCTGGTAAAACACAGGCAAAGTCTTTATGCCAAGAGCCCTTATTTTCTCCTAGAAGAAAATGAGCATCCAAGGCTTGTGCCACTTCATCAACAGCATAAATTTTAAGTGAGATGTTGCTAAGAAAAAACAAGTTGGCAAACCAAGATAGACATCTGGTGGAAATTGTCACAAAAAGTATCATTTGAGTGGCGCTGTAACTAGGGGAAGGAGTAAGCTTTGACTATTTAGAGGAATGGAGTGGCCTGGTTGCCATTGGCCAGGGACACAAAAGACAATGTGGCCGGAGTGGGTAAGATAAGAAGGAAACAGTCAGGTGATCGATAGACAGGGAGAAGAGCATGGTGAAATGATTGAGATCAACCTTAGAGGGGTTTGGATTTTTTCTATTGATATCATTAGATTTTCAAAATACTGTTCTCACTGTCATTGGATAATGACCTATGCAGATTCAACAATGTAAATGGGTGACACTGGTTGACATGTTAAATCTTTACATTCTGGAAAATTGCTTCTGAATTCTTTTTTGATGCCTGAGCTAATTAATGTGCAGGAAAAGAAAAAAGCCCTTGCTGTTTTCTGCTCTATGTAAAGAAAGAGAGTCGTGCCTGCAGTTGTTACTGATCTTATGCCAAGGAGACGGGGAAGAGAAAAGAATCACTCCTCATGTCCTTCTCACACCAGCTTTGTCTAGGGCTTACATATTAGACCATAGGTTTATATTTCTGATTCCCTAAAAGAAGGTGCCCACATAGAGATAATGTAAGATTCCACTTCAGGTTAGAAGTCTGATCATCACTGCTTACTGCTTGCACTGGTTTTAGAATGTCATCCAATGTCTTTCCTGACTGTCAGGTTCCATCTCCTTGAAGCAAAGAAACTAAGTCCAGTGAGTAAGATCAAAACTACTAGGGGTTAATTGTGCTTAAGAAAATGGGTGATTAGAACTTTGCAGTGAGACATTATCTCCCAAAACAAAAACAAAAACCATCTATTTGTACAGAGAATTTTAAGGACTTTATGTAAATAAAGAGGGTGATTTACAGTTTGCTATATAAAATGAAGGCATACGTACACGCCCTTCCCTTAAGAGTACCCAGCCAGAAAAAGAAGTTTGCTAGTTGACACTTGTAAAATTATAAAACATGAATAGACCTCCATCTGTGGAACACATAGGCTCTGTTGTTATGCTCTGACAAACCAAGTTCACTGCTGCTAAAAGCCCTGTCAGATTAAATCAACCTGCGAACAGAGAACTGTGACATCTTGTTCTCTTTGGTACAGTGTGTACCACTGTAGTCATTATCTCAAAGTCCTTTCACTCCAAGGAGCATCAGTGTTTAATTATACTCTTTTATGAGGCCTCATTTGTAGACATCATCCTCTTTCAGAGTTGGCTTTGCTAAGAGAAAGTAGGTCATTATTTTTAAGTCTATCCCTCATTGTGCTGAACATTAAGCCTCTCTGCAGTGTCCTATTAAATAGAGCATCATGTGGAACCAAAACTCTGTGTTCTTGCTTCAAATTCTTTAGCTATCAGTTAACAGATGCACTCACTTCCCAATTCCTACACGTCCTTGGTGCCCACAAGGCACAGGAGGAGATGTCAGTAACATGGTTCTGTTTAATCCAGCAGGACAAAGGCCTATTTTTTGTTTGTATTTTGGAGAAAGTTACAGTCCCAAATCACTTGAGAGTGGATTCTCAGAATCCCAGTGATGGGAGAATTGAATTTAACATATGATGAGAAGGTTGCTGTATTCCAGGATTTACCAAACTGTGAACTGTGGACCAAATCCAAGCCAACACTTGTTTTAGTGTGTGTCAAGGGTTTTCTGGAACACTCTGTGCTCCTTCACTTAAGCATTCACTGTAGCTGTTTTCCAGCAACAGAGCCAGAGTTAAGAAACACGAGGGACGATGGCAGCCTGCAGTACCATAGAAAACCTTTGTCTACCCTGCTAGAGACTGTCAAAGTTACAAGGTTAAAACCAGTTTGCCTTTGAGCTAGGGTTTTCAGACAACACTGGAGGAATTATTTAGAGTTAAATTCTAACATGCTATTTTCCAGTTAAAATCAGACACAGCCCTTAACACAGCTTATGTTTCATTGTTCATTTAAACAAGCACTCTGTAACATAGAAGCCAAACCATGCTTTTTCTGGGGGTTTGCACATACACAAATGAAAGTGTGTGACTAGATGGATGGAAATGGGACATCATCATTCATGCAGCCCAATGCAGCATCCCAGCCTATGCTGACCTCATACTTCCTTAAGGAGGATAAAACTCAAAGTGATTATGCTTCAAATGTGAGAAACCCCTTACACATTTAATAAAGAAGGAACCAGTACCCTTACATGAGCTGAGACTTCTCAAATTTCCAGAATCACCATGGTATCTCCCAAAGCAATGTGACTTGACTCAGGAAAAGGATGCTATGAGTACTACTGAACATAACAGGTGGGTGGTACTGCTTTGCCCTGTTTCAGAGGTGGTCAAAACATCCAGTTCTACATTGAAAGAAAATGCTGAACCAGCTAATAGCATACTGCATTTAGCAAAGACAGCTGATTGTCTTTAACTAAATGAAGAAATATTTTTTTTTCACTTTCTCCAAACCCTGTTCATATGCACACATCCTTAAAATATACCACCTGGCCTGGGTAGATAGTTCAGTGGATAAAATGCTCAATCAGAAAATTGAAGGCAAGAGTTAAAAAATCCCAAGAAACTTTATAAAACCAGGCAAGCATGGTAGCATCCTAGGACTCACAAAACCAGGATCCCTAAACAAGGGATCCTTGAGGCAAGATGGTTGGGTAGACCCAAAAGAGTCAGGTTCTTTATGTTCATCAAGAACGTTGCTTCAATAAATAAAGTGGAAAGCCACAAATGAGAGAAGACACCCAAGTTAACCTTGGGCCTTTACATTTATATTTACACATGTGCATGCTTACCTCACACACATGGATTCCCATACACGCAAGTTTGGTTACATGCACACCACACACATACATGTGCAAAATCAATAAAATTAAAGTAAATGAACAAAGCCCATGTCTTTATCTCTCTCTTTCCCTGTTTCTTCCTCCCTCTCCCCCCCTTTCATTATCAGACACAATTGGGAGTAGCATTTTCATCTGGCATTAATAAAGACACAGCTTAAGACTGTATAAATTTGAGAATTTTGAATACTATACATGTGGTTGTATAAAACAACACTTTTCCTACCTAGAGTCCATTTATCAACACCAAATTAAATATTGTGGTCATTTATAGCCAGAAGAAATAACACAATACACAAGTATCTCTTCTAGGAATTCTCATGTTTCCATGTCTTTTTCTCTTGAAAATCCAGAAGTGATCTGAGTGCCCATTGCCTAGCTCAGGGAACTTAGCCACAATCATAATTTGTTCATAAAGGTCTTCTATTAAATGAAAAACAGTTCAGTATGTGGAATGGCAGCTTGAGTTTCCTTCTTTTGACATCTGTTAAAAATGAGGAATGACATAGTCCATCACATTAACCCTGTGGTAGTGTGCTGTTCCTTGGTGTTCCCAGACCTCATCTGACAATGTTTTCTGGGATTCAAACCATAAACACTTCCTCCAGAGACTGTGGTGAGAAATACATTTAGGGCACTGGGCTTAACCATAAATAGTATAGTTTTGTATGCTTTCTTTCCCGTATGAGTAAGATGAATTCTTTACCATAATTTCTAGTAAAAATAAACACGCAGAACCACAAGTTAAAATTTTCAACAAATATAGATTTAATTAGGCAGGACAATTTGAAGAATGTGTAGGATTTTTTTTTTTTTTTTAGCATTTTGAGGCACAGGAACACAGCCAAATGATAAGACTAAGAAGCCTGGAGAGTTCATCATTTTATTTAACAATGAGCTCTTTTAGAGTCAGTTTCCAGCAGCATCCAATTTATACAAATATTAAGCATAAATTGACTAGTTTTATTTAAAACATGGCCTTAGGTAGGAAAGTTGTGGTATGTTTCTTCAGATCCTTTTTCTCTCCTCTTCTTTTGGTGCTTATTTGTTTTGACACAAGGTACCCCTGTCTGGGCTAGTACTAGATGTGTAGCACAGACTGGCCTCAAATTTACATCAGCTTTCCCTCCTCCCCTGCTTTCTAAGTGTTGGAGTTATACCCATGGACCATCAAACCAGCTCCTCACATCATTTCTACTGCTCTTATTGTTTATTTTTTTAATCTCCAAACAAACTGAACAATTAGAAAACAAAACACAATGAATATCCTGTGTGTGTACTTGCGTGCGTGTTACTATGTACTATATAGTATTGTAGGCTGCTTAATGCTTAATTTAATGTAAACAACAAAATAGTATGAAGTTTGCACGTCATAGAAATTTTTATAGGGGTTTAAATGTGCCCAAGTGGTTTTCAAATCAAATTATACAACAATTATGCAATTCCATTATTACTATTAGCACCTAGGGATACTAAGCCAAGTGATTCTTATTTTCTCTTTGTGTTTGCCAAGTGCTGCTACTTTATGGTAGCCTGTGAATAACATATATCTTCTCAAATGTGTATGGATGAAAGTGATTTCCACTACCTACTTGTCTGGCTCATAAAGTCTTCCCAAATGCAATTCTATGTTTTCTGTGGTCTGTGGACCACAGAAATTTTGTATAGAATTTGTTAGAACAACCTCAGCACTGCCAGAGAGAAGAGCATCCACCAATCAGAAATGCCCAGGTGGTACTTTATGTGAGCACGCAACATACCATTCAGAGGTGGGCATTTATTGAAGTTTCATAAATACAAGTTTGAACTCTGTTGGATGTGAATTTAAAGTATTTTTTTCAGTTTAGATGCTAACATGTCAATGGAAATACTGAAGCAAAACTACTCCTCAATAATTTGCATAACATAATTCAAGTAAATAAAATATCAGTTTTCTTATAAATTTCTAGCTTAAGAGAAAAAATAGTAAAAGTAAATCTACCATATGACCCATCTATACAACCCTTGGAAAATAGCACATAGACTGAACATACTATTTCATGGATACTTTCTCAGGTATGTTCATTGCTGCAGTATTTACAATAGCTAGGAAATCTAAACAACCTAAATGTCCTTAGACTGATGAATGGATGACAAAATATGGTACATATGTGCTATGGAAAACTATTCAAATAAAAAATGAAATTTACAAGTAAATGGAAAGACCTAGAAAATGACACCGACCAAGAAAGACAAATGCCACATGCTCTTTCTCATTTGAGATTCCTAGATCCAAATCTTTAGATGTGGGTATACAGCATAGAGTGACCAGAGAAAACTAGGTAAGTATAACTACCATCCCTCACCAAATAATCTTCTCTTTACTTATAGCAAGCGGACTGTCACAGCAAACCATAACTGGACATGATACTGAAATCAATTTATGGTGGGAAGCTCAGACTGAATAGATACATTTACATTACACCAACTGCATCTATGGTCCAGGGAACATCAGAGAAGAAGGTATAGAAACACTGTGAGAGACAGAATACCAGGAAGTCTGCTATAAAGCAGTCTTTCCTAGAAATGAGTGTATAAACAAAATTGGAATGATGACAATATCAATGAACATGTTAATGTTATAAAGTGGGAGATTTTGCAGGGTTCCACTGCTGTACAAAAATCTACAGACAATGTATGATTTATGGAAGAAAAAGAATTTTCCTCTATTAGGGTTGAGTCCTCTTATTGATTCTCCAGTGCAAAGTAGACAGTTCAGAAGCCATGTACACACAAACTACAGAATCAAGATTCAGTTGTATTTATGTACTTGTACATATGCATACATGCAAAATAAACATACGTGTGTGTGTGTGTGTGTGTGTGCGCGCGCGCACGTGCGTATGTAATAATAAGAGTAGGAGGGACTACAGGGAGAAAAAGCAACAAAAAGTAAAGTAATGGAATTCAATTTCAATCAAAAATAATTTTTGTAAAATGGGTGAAAATAGTGAATCTATGAAATAACACTCAGAAACTAATAGCACTGGTCTACCACCTTTCCATGATAGAAATATATTGGGAGAAATTATAAGTCCTTACCGGCCCTTCAGATCTGCAAGTCCCTGATGATCTGACCACAGGAAGACTAGGCCTTCCAGAAAAATAAATTTCATTATTATGTATATCTTTAGCACAAAAGCCTTTTTTTTCTTTCTTAGCCTATTGGTAGCGAGTGAGTTTGGAGAGATAAACAAATCTTCTAAAGTCTACCTCTCGCCCTCCTGTTTGAGGAGAAATACATTTTTCTGGAAACATACACAGAATGCTCTTTTCTTTTTTCTGCATAAACACCCAAATGAATAATTATAAACAAACAATAAAACAAAACAAAGTTAAAGCCACCTCAGCCAAGTTCAGGTGGAATTTTACAGAAGGTGAGAGTGTCATACTAGACTCTGCAATTTTTTCCATGCATTCTGAGTATAATTATTATATACAGCAGGGAACTTTTGCTACAGAACTCGAGCCATAGTCTACATAGTCTAAGAATGTTCCTCCCAAGAGTTAAGGTTTATTTTTCGGATGCATATTTCATTATCTGACTTAATTTCAGACACAATGCATGGAATCAGGTTGACAAGTGAGAATCTCCCACCAGGATTCTGGAATTTCAATAAAGCAACAGGGTAAACCTGGAGTGTCATCAACAATGGTGACTTTTAAGTCATATTGTTTAAGTGGAGAGTATCACTTGTCCTCACTAACAATTGGAAAGCTGAACAACAGAGTGAGAAAGAGACAGACAGACAGACAGACAGACAGACAGAGAGCAAATGGGTGAGTTAATGTGACAGGGAACTTACTGTTTTTTTTTTTCTTCCTGCTTGTAAATGCTCTCCCATGTGTAGTTAGCATCAGGATGGGACCAGAATAAAAGCACAAATGAATGGCACATTTTAGTCCCGGGAGCACAGACCAGAGCTGGCTGACATTAAATGACACCTTGAAAAGGAATTTCTCTCTGAACATTCCCTTTCCGATCTTCAAAATAGTCCGGTTCACTGATTGCTCAGCCAGTCACCTCCTGCTTACTGT